>JANHFQ010008581.1:9010-25904 GCA_032468035.1 Aparallactus werneri | reverse complement strand
ATTTATT
Source organism: Aparallactus werneri (assembly GCA_032468035.1). Taxonomy (NCBI): domain Eukaryota; kingdom Metazoa; phylum Chordata; class Lepidosauria; order Squamata; family Lamprophiidae; genus Aparallactus; species Aparallactus werneri. The sequence continues at coordinate 25,897 of JANHFQ010008581.1, read as the reverse complement.
GTTGTTGTTTTATTTTCACCCTGTAAACCGCCCTGAGTCTCAGGAGAAGGTGCGGTATATAAATTCGAGAAATAAATAAATAAATAATATAAGTATTATTTGACTTTATTTATGATGATAAATTATAAAAGTTATAATAATGGCAGAGATAATTTTCAAAATGTTAATAGAGTAGGGCTTGAAGTTTGTTGAAAATGTTAAGCATTCTGTTGTCTGATTTAGTTCCATGAAATTATCAAGAGATCCACTCAGGATGAGAAAAATTAGTACAATGTGCATTTCATTGGCTGCATAAAAACAATGTCCTTTTATATTTAAGATGACCTAGTTACTGGGATTGCCTCAGTTGAAAATGTATTATACAAGAAAGAAGAAGTAGTATACAAGAAAGAGACATTTTTATGAGCATTTCGCCTCCTAAATAGATGCATATTCGACATATAAATGTTCTACATACTGTACATACATATGTATATTCTGTTTATCTAGCAAATATTTTGCATGGAAATTCAGTATAGTCCTACATGACAAACATTTTTTTCTTAAGATAGTAGTATACATATAGAAATAAGAAATCTCAGATAATGGAGATTTAATTTAGCTAATATGACAATATAAATGTTCAACAACAGACAAAACATAAATCCCTAAATTATTTCAGTCCACCAAGCAAAATAAATTTAATATTTTTTTTATTTCCAGGTAGAAAACTATGATTGCACTTTGCCTATAAATGTGCATAAAGGTACATCTTTTGCAAACTACAGTTCAGCAGCTATTGTTTTTTTGAACCAGCAAAGTATATAAAAAAGTCTTAACAACAACTGTGATATTTTAGAACTGATGATAAAAGGAGTGCAAAAGCTTGTTATTGGAGTGCAAAAACTTATATAAGTATATTGTTAAACATATGTATATATGTGTTGTTTATGTATAAACATAAATATATGTATCAAGATCAGCCCATAGAAAGGAAAGCAACTGATTTCCCAGAGCAGAAAGATAGGAGGATCCAATGGTTAGGGAATTGTCCAGTAGGAGGATGTGATAGTCTGCAATCTATACTGAATAGCTTGCAAACTGTTTCTAAAGTGTCTCAGTCCACACATTTTTTAAAAAATTAGTTTAAGTTTAAATTACCAGGAGCACAGGACAGAATCAGATTAAGCTTTTAAGTGTGGATATGTCCTTAGTGTAGATATGTCCTGTAACTACATCCTTATAATATAAGATTCATTGATGTTGGCTGTTTAATTTTGAACATCATTATGGTAATGATGTCAAGGGAAAGCATAATAAAATATATGAATATGGTTTCATCTAAAATCTAACTGCATTGCAAAGATGCTCCTTGGAGAAATATCAGATACCTAGATCGTATATAGTCTCAAGTGCTCTAAAAATGCCTGAGCTGTGTTGAGATTTCAGAAACTTTAATCAGAATGGGTTGCGATGGGAACTAAAGGGGTTTTTTTGTCTTTCTGGTATGTACCAGCTGGTGATTTTTTAAGACCAGAGTCACAAAGATGAAAAGTTTGTGCTTGAGTAGCTCCATGTATATTTTGATGTACCTTTTTATTGTTAAAAAAATTGGAGCGTGTGCAGGGAAAAAACTTGTGTAAATTGGTCTTTTTTTTTTGACAAAAAGTAGTGCTTTTCTGCCTATTTTTTACTTTGATGAACTGATGCTGTAGAATGTTTTTCCCCCACTAGTTAATGAAGTTCATAAAGTTAATATTATATTGTCAGTATTATATGGCATTAATTAGATTCTTGGGACTCCGTAATTGGTACACCTTTGTCTAATCCTTTTGTTTCTGGAAAAGAATCAAGGGTACTTTGAAACAAAATCATTTGGGAAATATTTATAGGTTCAAGGTAGTGAAAATGAACATTGCTGGAGGACTACTTCAAGCAGAAATATAGCCATGAGCAACATAAGTGTATTTTGGCAACTGCATTGATGACAACTTTTGCAGTTAACACAGATTTTGGATAATTCTGTAAATGTGCTAAAAATATGTGGACCCTTTTTGATTGCTTAAATTTTCCTGCCAGATGTGCAACACTACAGCTTCCAATAATTCCTGCACTAATTTTTCTGTCCAAATTACACACAGCCAGTGATGAGTCAATTGTCTGTATTGATACTCCATATATCCTGGTCAAACCAATATATAATGTTAAATGGAAAAGGCTCTAATTTTAATTTGTTCACTTTCTACATTTTCTACATTTCAGAGAAAATTAATACTTCTGCTAGCGTTTGAATATGGCTTCACAGATTTTATTCTCAGCGGGTAATGAGTATAGCTCTGACTCTTCATTTCTTATATTCAGTGGCAGCTTTCACTGCCTTAGAGCAAATAGATCAGCTATTCAGTTAGTGATCACTTGTTAATTCTTGGCTGCGGCTGAGAGTTGAACCCTTAAGTTATGAGACACATACACAGCAAGAGATTTTTTTTTACTTAACTTTTGTGTAAATCTCCTGATTTGGGGAGTCTCTACGCTGATTTATGAATATACTCCAAATTTCAGAAATAGCTCCTGAAGTACCAATTAAAACAGATCATAATTATTTCTCACCATATATATATTGTGATATTTTAAATTGAAGGCAGCAAAAGAGATAAATCTCCCTTTGCTTGCAGGAGTTTGACCTTGACCCAGGCCATCTGTTCTTCCTCATGATGGTGACAATGATGCAACAAAGATTAGCTATACCACAGTTCAGTACAAGGGTATGAAAGTGAGGAGGAATGCCCAAAATAATGCAATAATTTATTTACCTTATCTTTATTCTGTAGGAAATGTGGCATGACCAGGGTAGCTTGGAATATTTTGAGGATGACAGCAACCAGGGATGGTGGAAATTATAGTAAAAAATATCCAAAGGTCATCTTATTGTGGACTGTTGGCTTAGTTGAATAATTGCGTTCATGAGGGAGAAAAGTAATCAGATACTATAAAAATCAGAACACTGGGGAAAATGTGAAATGACAGGACAATTGCAGAATAACCTTGATGCACCTTTGAGGAAAAAAGATGAATTAAAGTTGCAACCTTACACAAACTAAGGAAATCCAACTTAAAGGCATACCATGTCTTATGGAGATATGCATAAATTGTATCACATTTGTTTTTGAACTAGGAGAGCAGGTTTCATCTCGTATATATAAGCCAAAACAGGCATGGTTACAAAATTGCATGCTGTTGGATGAGGTCTGTTCCATTTATGAGACAGGCAATATCTGGTATGTCCCTGTGACCTCTATTGAGCCATATTAAATAAAGCATTTTATAGTCTTGATTATGCTTTCCAAGAAAGAGGAATTATGTCCTTTTTTCACATACATCATGTTGTGAATGAGTGAAATTAGCATACTACCGGTAGGAGAAATTTTGGGGGGCTGTATGTGAACACCAGGCATTTACATAATGCAAAATTATTATATTATGCACCTGCCTCAGGCAGCAAATTTTGATATCATGAGAAAGCAATAAATAGCTATTAAATTTGGTACTGCTGCATTTTTTTCTGACAGAGAAGAAGGATGTGCTTGAGAGAACTTCTAACTTGAGCAAAATTCACTTGGCTAATTTTAGGTATTTTACACATGCAAATTGAAAGTGAAGGGAAGCTATTTGGGATACAGTTCAATTGAAAGCATTAAGTAATGCATCTCTTGATTTCAATAAGCTAAAACAGTCTGAACAGTGTACTTTATTATTTTTCAGGAAGTATTAATATTCTGGATTAAAGAAAGAAAAGTTGAACAAAGGGTCAGAAAAAACAAGAATAAGTTTGCATAAAAAGATAGGAGTCCACAGTGAACAAAATATACAGCTTAAATTCAGATTTCAGTTTGCTAAGGCAGTTAAATACATGATTAACTTTAGGAATGTGCTTTGAGAGCCATTAAATCCTTGCTTGATGATGATGAGTACACACTTGAGTACATTCTTAAATGTGCTGTGTGAGACATTGACAGCTAATGAGTATAAAGAGAATGTTTTAGTGTGAGCTGGGGAAGGGTTGCCCTCCAAATATTTAGGACTACAACTCTTAACAGTCCCAGTTAGTATGGATAGTTATAGTTATAGTAATCTGGAGTGTATTATGTTGCTTATCCTTCTTAAGTGCATGCACTTGTATATTCATTAAAATGCATAATGAGTCAAACTTCATTTCATTTGACCTTTTGAACTACTTATAGATGCAATACTTTGATAGTGTGGAAGACCTATTCACTCTGTTTCTTTCACTTGTTAGAATACCGGATTTATTTTCACCTTTGAATGTTTGTCCAATATTTACTGTAGAATGGGTGGTAGCAATAAGCATTCAAAATTGTGATTATCCAAAACAGTTCTTCCCATTTATATCCAGAGTCTAGAAAAGAATGGATATGTTTATTGGCTTGACTTGGTGTGCCATGCTAGATTAATTTACCTTTTAGATATTTTTGCAGAGGGCAGTCAGTGGCAGTTCTATGAAAGCCGCATCTACGTAACTAGTAAAAAGTGTCTCCATTAACCTTGTGAATGATGTGACAATTTGCTTCAGAGGTTTTGTAGTCTAGGAAATACGGATGGCAGCATCAACCCATTTTAGTCTTGTGCCCTCCAGATGCCTTTGAGTACAAATGCAATTCCCAGCCAATGAGATTGTGAAAGCAAAATCTTGCTGCAGCTAGGATATGCTAGTCCCTCCTGGTCATCTCCACTGTCTCATTCTCAGCTCAGCCAAAGACTGAAGACACCTTCCTCTTGCAAAGTATGAAAAAAACATAATATAACCTATCAAGGGGGGGGGAATGCATTGTGGAGTGTGTGTACACAGATACAGTATGTGAATGAATGGGCGGAGGGGGGGGGAAGTAGAGAAAATAGAGAAAGTGAAGCTAGGAGGGCAGCAAAAGATCTGGCCAGCTGAAGAAATTGAAGAGTTGTAGGGTGGGGCCAAAGTTCACAACACACTCTATGTCAAACTCATGCTGTCACGATGGCGTTACGTGACATATCGGGACTTCCCCCCCCTTCCCTAAACCGGGCATGGGTGTGATGCATCCGGCACATAAGCCAGGAGTTTGACAGCTCTGCTCTAGTGCTATTCAGAGGAAAAGAATGACATCTGTAAGAATCCATTGAGGAAAACCAGTGTATCTAGAAGCCCAAATATGTAGCATGGATAAGCGATGAATTGTAATTTTTACCTTTGATGATATCAGGAAGAGGTAGGTGGGAGGGGAGTAATATCAATATATCAATAGAGCATAGTTAAAGTTTTAGAGATATAGCTGTAGAAGTTAGAGTAAATGTAGAAGCAAGGATTTAAGGCTAAGAGACATAGAACCGGGACCCAGATATATGAATAAAATTATATAAAATAAATAAAAAATAAAGCAGTTATAAGGAGTATAATAGGACTAAGAAGTAGAATAGGAATAGACATATTGAAATACTGTGGTAAGGCTACTGTTTATGAAAAGCCATAATCTCCTTGATAAAATAAGCATTTATTTTTTGTACTTCCCAAAATATCTTTACCTTTTTGCACTCTGCCATCTTGCAGAATAACTCATGGCACTAATGATGATGGGACTTTTTGTTCAGTTCATCTGGAGGGCTTCAGGTACCTTATGTTCACCTTCTGAAAGCACCTTGGAAAGCTATGGGTTTTGCTGATTAAAATAATTTATTCAGATAAGATATGCACATATATTAAGTGATGTAGTGATTTGGGTTTGATTTTATTCTCTGAGGAAGTAACTTGAAAATAAGGTACTTGATTATTCTATTTTATTTAGCTAAAGTGGATTTATAATAGGAGAGATAATGTATTGGCTGTCAACTTCTGAAGCTTGTCACTTACTGGAGGAGGATTTTATAACTCACAGCAAGGATATTTGCAAATGTAATTTGCATTGTGTTATAAGCATGCTCACAATTTAGTAGAGGATTTTGGAGACAGCCTTGAAGAAAGCATCCAGCAGTATTTGCAAAAAAAAAAAAAAGTTCAGCTTGACTTAGAAAGGCAGAAGAGCATGAGAAAGAAACTCAAGATTACTCTAATTGGCTCTCCTTGGTATAAAAAGGAGAAGAAAAACCATGTCAGACTTTTAAGATTCTATAATTATAGCTTACTGTATATTAATAAAGCAGAGTTCTAAGATTGCACATGGCTCACATTTCCTAAAGTTCTTCTTCAGAAGACTAACATTATTGTACTGTGTGATGTTTCTGATGATGTTTATATATTTTAGAAACTATTAAATAATATTTCCTTTTAGAATATGTATTTCATTAGACACTATTTGTTCTACAAATAGGTACAATAGCTACTTGTAAAACAGATAAATAGAAATAGCTATTGTAACAATAGCTATTACAATAACAATAACAATATAGGCCCAGAGCACATCTCTTATAATACCTAAATAACAGGTATTATAAGAGATGTGCTCTAGGCCTATGTGGAATTGATTGATCAGTTACTAGGTTTTAAAAATATTTAAATTTTACGTTTCTAAGCTGTTTGTCTATCTTTAAAATATAACGAACCTTATCAACAACACAACTAACACTGTCCTTTTATTCTCTCTAATGAAATGTAACTTGTAGCAGATGTGTCTGTTAATAACTGCAATATGCCAAATAAAAAATATTGCATATTAATATGAAAGCATACCAGAACTTAATTCTGATTTGTTTTAGTTACACTGTAAAAGATCCAAGAGAAAAATGATGCAGCTGATGAACCACCGTCTTCCACAACTGTTGCATTATTTCATTTCTCCTTTTTCTCCCACCTATAGTTTTTTCCCTTCTACTTTCCTTTCCCATTTTTTAACTGGATAAAATACGTTACTGTAGATGAAATTCTTCATTATGGCCTATATCGTGGGTGTTAAATTTGTGGCATCACATTGCCGTCACATGATGTATTGTGACATTTCCCCCCTTTGTGGAGCTGGGGTGGGCATGACTCACGCATGACACATCCGGCCCACAGGCCACCAGTTTGACACCCCTGGCTTAGATGAAAAGCTTTTTTGGTGATATAGAATCAAGATTCCAAAACATTACTTTTTCAGTATCGGAAGAATTCTAAAGAAACATTAAAAGGTGAAGCAATATAAATTCATTCCTGCTTTGGGAGCCAAATTTATTGAATGAGGAAAGTATGGTAATGTAGTTTTATGTACATAAATTGTATAAAATAGTGACAATTTGTACGCTACATATTATCAATCTACAAAGTGTGTTAGGCCAACCTTGTTCTATTACGATAGGATAAGTTGTAGATGGAATATCTTGTGTTCTAACATTGTTTTTCATAACCAAGCTACTTTTAAGGAAAATAAGAGTATTAAAAGTAGCTGATATTCTGCTTAAGTTTGGAGCAATTACTCCACATGATTTTGTTATCAAAATTATGCTTTACTTTCAAAGGCCCATGCATTATTTTTTCCCCCAGGATTTCTGATGATCACACATCCATTGACTCTCATAACCTTTCATTTCTTACATAAAATAGAACATCTTGGTGACTGTTCTGTTTCCATGGAGACTCTCTTTGAATGCAGTTATAATTAGCATGCTGCAGCCACAGTAGATTGTCCTTTAAAAGAAATAAGAACATCGTAGAAAAGATGTGTTATATTGTCAATTTCATAACATGTAAATGGAAGCAGTTTCTACAAACCATGAGGGCACACTATGATCTGAGGCATATCAGTTTACTAAAATCTTTAAAAAACTAATCTTCTCATTTCTTTTACACAATATGTGCAATTGTTAAAAACCCATATTTGGCTGTATGCATGAATTATATTGTTTTAAAACTTATTATGGTCTGCCTGTGAAACCTATTGGTCTGAGATTCATGTACATATGTTTCTCTGCAAATATATGATCCACTTGTTTCAATTATTTGTGCCACATATTTGGAACTGTGATAACTGCTTGCATCTCTTAGAGGAGGAGTGTCCAGTCTTGACAACTACAAAACTTATAGACTTCACTTCCAGAATTCCTTAATCAGCATGGGAATTCATGACAGACTGGGGAATTCTGGGAATTGAAGTCCATAAGTCTTAGGGTTGCCAAGATTTGGAGACTCCTGCAGTAGAGTCTTAAAAACTGTTAACATGAATTCTGTGTATTACTTAAGCATACTGGTGGTGAAACTAAAAAGATGGGATTTTAAACATTTGTACTTCCTTGAGAAGAGCAGCTGTATTTAGTAGAATCAAACAGCTTGGCAGAAGAAAGTGTAGGAGGAATGGTCTTTGGATGAATCCAGTTCTGAGAGATTAAGAAGAATGGTTTTGTTCATGAAGACTTTTGGATACAGAGGCTTAACCAGAATAGGAATATCATTGACAAATGTGATCTAAGTTATGGGAGAATCAGCTGTGGTAAATGAATGTGTCAAAAGGAATATTCATTAACATTTTCAGGGTTAAGAGTATTTAGTCTAAAATGATTCAGGGTTAAGAGTATTTACCCCAATTTCTCAAAAACTCTCACATGATTTTTATTCTTAAATAATCATAAAACCAGCTGCATAGGCTTAGATAATTCACATTCACAGCCCTAAGAACAAGGCAACAGCAAACTACTTCTGAAATCTGGCCATGAAAACGGCTTTCCATGCAGTCGCTGGGAGTCAATGCTGACTCAAAGCAAAACCAAACCTTCCCACACAAAAACCAAAACAAACAAAACAGCCTCCAAAACCACAATAATCAGTGAAGAAATCATATTTAGGTGTTCAATTTGTTGGCTAGCCACAAAAAGAGAAAGAAAATATCAGTTTCAAGAATGTACCGTAGATGTTAAAGAATTCAGATTCTTTCAGAAATGAATCAAGCAGCTAGACAGAATGCAAACTTTTTCAAAAGACCGAATAATTTTGCACATATAGGGCAGATGAAGAATAGATTAAGCTAGATAATTTTCAGCTTGAGGACATTAAGAAATAGTTGAAATAATATTTCCCTTACAGCATGGGTAGGCAGGATGGTGACTTTGAGCATCCATATATCAATGGACATCCTCTTGTGTTGTCAGGGTCCTTGATCTATCAGATTCTCTAACACAGTGATGTCAAACTCGCATCATCATGGCAGTGTCATGTGATGCATCACGGCTTTCCCCCCCTTTGCTAAACGGGCATGGGCGTGGTCAACACATGACACATCTGGTCAGTGGGCTGCGAGTTTGACAGCCCTGCTTTAACATCATCAAAAATGGGGTCTCTGTGAAGTTTAGAGGCAACTGTTATGTTGTAAAGAAACTAAAGATGCTGCTTTACAGCATAACAGTCTTCCTTTTAAATTATTATAAAAAAATAAAACCTAACCCTATAACTCTTTTTATTTAGACAGCCAATGATAATAGAACACCAAAAATGGGTGGGCAAAATAGTTACATCGCTATATTAATTGAATTTTATACCAGCCTTAAATTGGCACAATCCTGTTCAGATTGTGTTTAAGTTTATCAAGTAATTTAGAAAAATAGCAGTTCTATAAAATGTTTATTTGGGAAAGTTTCTCCCATATGAACTCTCCCGTTCAACCTTGAGAGAAATCCAGTTTTCCCCTTAGGTTTACTTTCACTAGTAATGGCTGCTGATGATCCAACAAGGTATAATAATATTATAGAACAAAAACATAATGACTTTTGTGCTATTTGGCAAGGTTTGTGTGATCCTTGGGGTGCAATCATGCCAAAGGTATACTTTTGACACAATCAAATCATGTTGAGTTTCAGATGAAAGTAAACAAGGCTGTTGTTTTTGGGAAGCAAATCTATTCTCCTTTCTCAGTTAAGAAAAGTCCCTTTCCCCCTTTTTTTGAGCTAGGTCTCATATTGTCCAGAGGCACCAATCAATGAAGAATCCTATAGTTTTACTTAGTGTACTTCCTGACCATCTTGATTTTATTCAATGTTTTTTGGGGAAAATACTACATTGTTTTTAGCAGTATTTTATATTCCTGGTCATTGCTCACAATTTTGTGTTTGTTTGTATGTGTGATATGAAGTAATACTATTTAAAAAAAAGAAATGGATTAATGAAGTTACAAATGATTTCACAGCTACATTAGAGACACACAGAGAGAGAGAGAGATAGTATATATTACTCTGGGGTTTATATTAAATCTCAGCTCTGGAGATTGGTACTGTGCATTTTTCTGTCAATAGAGAAATCATTTATTCCCCTTTCATCCTTAACAGAAGCCTTGAAAATCTTGGTTTGCCAGTCAATCGTTAATGTAGTTTTAAAATTCTGTGCATGTTCTTTGTTTTTTCCCTTATCACCAAATACTGTCCTGTATTATTAGAATCATAATCACTACTACTCATAGGCCAACATACACTGTTGTTTCAGAAATGTACGGTGGGGAACAATTTTTCACAAAGTTCCCCATGAAATGCATACAAATAGGGTTGCTGACTTTCTAGGAGATTTGATACTTAATAGGTCATTTGGTGAAAAAAGAGAATTGTGCTTAGAAATACATTTTTCTCCCATAACTCAAACTACTTTCTGTAAGTTTTCAACTTTAATGAATGCTTGATGTTTTATTTTGGCTGGGTGAAGACAGAATTTTTTATATGTTTGCATTAAGTTGCTTTTAGGTATAGCTTTACTATCCCACATTTGCAATTTTGCCTCAGCTGCAGGGAATAAGACTGAAACTGAAACACAAATATTTTTTTGATTGGCGCAAGATAACAAATAAGCCACATGAAATTTTTATCTGTACACAGAATCTGAAAAGAAAAATGTTGACAAATTATACACATTGTATATTATATACTTCATTAACTGTTTTCATATTAATAAATCAATAACTTTTTTTTGGTAGCCGTTGAGCCTTCTTATTCTCAACAATCCCAAAAGAAATTCTGGAATATTAGAGCCCCCCTACATCTTAGTACAAAAAAAATGTATGCTGAACTCCATTACTTGCCAAATATGACGTTATAGGGAGTTTTGTTTTCTAGTTCTGGGGTCTATTGGAATAAAACAAAGAAATCATGATTCTGTATAGGAGTTTATCTCTGGCTTTGAGATAGGATGAGGAATGGTTGCTCAGTCTTGGGAAAAAGACTCAGCAACCCTACATTGTCTTAAAAAGGGACACCGAAGTTTTTGGTATTCAGTTTGGTTAATATGACCTGACAATAAAGTAATATTCCTTGTATCCCTGTTGTTTTGTTACTTGACCTGACCTACCTCACAAGACCCACAGATTCTCAATGGTCTGTGGTATTGTACATTTATATTTGTGTTTTCCATAGCTGAAAGATACAGTGATACCTTGGTACTCAACTGCTTTGAAACTCATCAAATTTGGAACTCAGCGCATTTTGTCTGGGTATTCATTGTTTGCTTGGTATTCAACACACAAGCTAGAACATGTTGGTGTTGGCTGCCTCGTAACTTACTACATTATTCATATGGGAAAAATTTGTTTGGTATCATCGTTTTTCATACTCAATGCGCCTCCTGGAACCAATTAATAACTCCCGAGGTACCATTGTACAAGCAAAAGAATCAGAGAAGTTTCAGGTCTTTAGAGAGTGAATGATGCAAACCTACAAATAATACTGGGTTAATTTCTCACAATACTGCTCAGTATGACACTAAGAGAACATCAGTCTATTGTTCATTTTTCTCTGTTATTCTACTGAAGTTTTCTACAGTCTATCTTTAACTCACCTTTCCAAAACATTTTAACCTTGGGTCAATTCATGTAACTCTTTTCATTTTATTGTCTCTGGATGTAATCCAGGGGTGGGTTTCTTCTGGTTTAACAAACAGTTAACAACCAGACCCCACACATCCTGGACACAAACTGTTTCAACTTCTACCCTCAAAACAACGCTATAGGGCACTGCACACCAGAACAACTAGACACAAGGACAGCTTTTTCCCGAATGCCATCGCTCTGCTAAACAACTAATTCCCACAACACTGTCAAATTATTTACTAAGACTGTAAACTTACTATTACTCTTCTCATCCTTCCTAGTACCTATCTCATCGCACTTATGACCATAATCATGTTGCTGTATCTTTACAATTTATATTGTTTATTTGTTTTCCTAGTATGACTTTATTGCTTATTAGTATCCTATGACTATCACTAAGTGCTGCATCTTATTATTCTTGCTGAATGTATCTTATTATATTATTATAATTATTATTTTTCCTTTATGTTACACTGAAAGAGCGTATGCACCAAAGACAAATTCCTTGTGTGTCCAATCACACTTGGCCAATAAAGTATTCTATTCTATTCTACTAGTCACATTATTATTAAATGAATCTGGTGTTCCCATTGGCTTTGCTTATTAGAAAGTCGCAAAAGGGGATCACATGACCCCCCCAAGACCATCATACACTTGAATCAGTTGCCAAGCATGTGAATTTTGATCACGTGACCACGGGGATGCAGCAATTGTTGTGTGAAAAACAGTCATAAGTCATTGCTTATGTTTAAGTCATTCAGTGCTCATGTAACTTTGAACAGTCATTAAACAAACTGTTGTAATCTGAGAACTACCGGTGCCTATATTAGACAGGGGTGCATCATTCCAGACCTTGCATTGAGCTGTACTTGCTCCCTTCTTTATTGCCTCAAAAATGCCCCTTTGCTCTGTGCAATTCACAGGGCTTTGCTGGCAAGAAAAAGGATGCTAGAGGATGTCACTTTTTTGCAATCTGCTAGCTCCCCATTTGCTATTTTTCAGTTTAAAAAAGATTAAATAAAATCAGGTAGGTCATAGGACATATGTAGAAGTGCCAAGAGTAGTGTCAATGGCACATTTAGACCTGGTGTTTTGAGCTCTTTTTGTTTTTGACTTAATGTAATTACAGGTAATCCTCGTTTTACAACCACAATTGAGCCCAATGTTTCTGTTGCTAAGTGAGGCATTTATTAAGTGAGTTTTGCCCCATTTTACCACTATGATTGCCACCATTGTTGAGTGAAACATTCAAGATGTTAAGTTACACGGTTAAGTGTAATCTGGCTTCCCCATTGACTTTGCTGGTTGCCAAAGGTAATCACTTGATCCAGTAACACTGCAACCATCATAAATATGAGTCAATTGGCAAGCATCTGAAATTTTATCACTTGGCGGGGGAATGCTGCATGAAAAATGGTCATAAGTCATTTTTTCAGTCCCATTGTAACTTTGAACAGTCATTAAGTGAACTATTGTAAGTCAAGGACTAGCTGTATATTATAAATTCAACCACCTAAACCAGTGTTTATAGCTTAGCATTATGTATAACTAGACTACAGTAAGTTTTTTTTTTCAACAAACCAACATGTAACCATGAGGGTTTGCACAAGGTGTAAATCTGGTCATAGATCACTTAAGACTGTGAGAATATGGGTTAATATCTAAAGGGCTGGGCTCCAACTCCTTCAGACCATTTCCAGAGTTCAACGCACCATATGTTCAGTGCTGAAGAAAATGAAAGCACAAAAATACGATGGCAGCAAAAGCTATTTAAAAAAAGAAAGAAATTTGCCAGCATTCATTAAGCCTAGACAGGTGGTTATGGGAACCTGGAATGGCCTCAACTGACCTTCTGGGATGGCAGCCACAGCGAGGGCAACGGCAATCTTGAAGTAATAGATGGCGCCGCGGATCCAGGAGCCACCATGTATGGGGTCGTTGAAATGCCCAATGTTGATGAGCCAGACAGCCACGCAGATGAGGGAAATGACTTTGGACAGCTGCTCACCAAACTCATCCAGTTTCTGCTGTAATGGAGTCTTCTCTTGCTCTGTGGCCGCCATTTCATCGCGGATCTTACCAATTTCAGTGCTCACACCTGTGGCGATGACGATACCAACAGCTTTGCCGGCACCAATGTTGGTACCCTGGAGTGGGTTTGAAGACAAACAGGAATAGGAAGAAGATGTATTAAAATCAACAAAGAAAAGTGGCACTCAATATATAATGGGTGGGTAAAGATAAGTTATTTTAGATAAAAAAGGCTGTAAATATGTATAATCTTGCACAAGTATATTGTTTCCTTTCTTAAAAATCTAAACTCTCCAGTCCCCATGGCAGTAAAGAACATGTCTGCGCTATAGCATGTTCATTCTCTCTGCAAAAAAAAATGGCTGTAACTATTGTTTAGGACAAGGGTCCCTAACCCTCGGTCCGTGGACCAGCACTGGGTCACAGCATGCCAGAAACTAAGCCATACAAACAAGTGAAGCCCCATCTGCTGGATGCAAATAGCACACAAAATCACGCTCCATACAGTCCACAGAAAAAACTCTCTCCACAGAACCGGTCCCTGGTGCCCAAAAGGTTGAAGGCCATTGGTTTAGGAAATTGTTGAAATTACTTCTGCTAGGGATCATGGCAGCCACAAAACTCCCATCCCATTCCAAGAACCATGTGCACACCTTCTGGGGTGACGTTTTAGCATGCTGCTAAATTCTTAATGAAGAAGCAATAATAAGCAAATAACAGCATATTCCTTAACTTGCGGAATTAGCTCTTGCAAAGTTAAAAGGAAAAAGGAAAAGGATGACCAGCAGATTCAAGTACAGCAGAGATTACTGAATCATTGGGGGACCTGAAGGACCAGCTTGGGGACAGATCATCTTGAGTAAAATCTTTCTGTGGGGTCACTCAGAGTCAACACTGATTGACAGCATATGCTTGATAATTTGATTACCTTACACTTGCCATGTCTCCCTAGTTGTATCTGACTTGCAATCATATTCAGATTTTTGGCTATATCGTATACTCACACTTTCTGACAGTCATATGCTATTAATAGGAAGCATACAATTATGGAATTTACAAGCTTGTCTTTTTGCCCTGATTTTCCCAGTTATCTATAGGTGAAATAAAAGTGCAGTGTATTACCAGCCAATTTGCATTGTTGCTTGAGAGCAGGGGAAAGCAAATAAAATGTCTTCTGATTGTCCTAAAAGTGCTTTTTCAAAAGGCAATTGGATTTTGCTTTTCCTTGAAGAAGTTTCACTTCTCATCCAAGAAACTTCTTCAGCTCTGAGCTGAACAAGCTTCTTGAATGAGAAGCAAAACGTCTTCAGGGAGAAAACAAAGTCCAAATGCCTTTTGAAAAAGCACTTTTGAGACAACCATAACCTGGATGACAGAATCTCCACAATGTCACCTGATTCTTTATCCCACTGCGTTACCAAATTGGAATATGGTATTTACTGTAATGTCCTATTAGTATCCCTACCATATACTATTTGGATCAGGGACAAAAAGATGCATCAGGAGGCTTTACATTTTCAGCCCTGTCAGCAATACTCACAGAAAACAACATGTTCTTCTTGTCCTGATTTACAGCCCGTGGATCTGGGACAGGTTCGGTATGTTTGATCACAGAGACAGATTCACCTGGGTGGAGATATAAAGGGTCAGACCACTTGCTTCATACAAAACAGGGTTAGGATGGCCTGACTGAATGCAAGAATTATATATTGCATAGATCAATACCAATTGCTGATTGGGTAGCATCTACCTTTTAGGGAGGAAAACAAGGGGGGGGGAAACTGCCTCTGCCTCCCAGCAATTTGTCTCCTTGCAGCAAACAGCAAGCAGCCAGTTCCAGTTTCAGCACACTCTGATTAGCAAATGCAGCTGATTGGGGTTGGATCAGCCTTCCGACCATCAGCTGTTGCAGGGATGAAGAGATTTCCATCTGCTGTCTCCACATGCCCCATTTTCCGCTGGGTCTGATCCCCATGGCCCAGAGCAGCAATAAGCATGGCAATCCCTGCAGCCTGAAACAGCTGATCGTAGGGAGGCCGAGCCAACCGGCAATCAGCTGCTTGAGCTAATCAGGCTGAAGCTGAAACAGGCTGTTTGCTGTTTGCTGCAAAGCAAATTGCTGGGAGGCAGAGGCCAAAGAGTGGGGGCGGTGGGTAGGCGGGGCTTTAGCAACATGTAGAAGATGTACCCTAATTTTCAGCCTCTTTTAGGGGGGGAATACGGTATGTGGACTTCAGTTCCAGGATTCCTCAGCTAGCATGCTGGCTATTGAATTCGGGGACTTGAATTCTAAATATCTTTAATTAGCCAAGGTTGAATAACACTGGCATAGATCATACCCAAATCTACCTATACTGATGATTTTCCAAGGCATGTTTTCCCAACCACAGATTTATCCATACAGTCTATGATCTCTATATAGTCCTATCCTTTACTTTTACAAAATAGTTTAAAATATGGGTACCTCTCCAGGTCTTTGCTGATTGGCTGAGATTTAAAAACATAACCTCTGTTGTTATTCCCTCCTTCTCGCTTCCATTTTACTTTTCCCCCCATTATCTTACGGGCAGAATGTATTTATTGGTAATATTGTATGAGTTCCTTACCTGTCAGAATAGACTGGTCCACACGCAGGGTGGTGGATTTGATGGAAATGATACGGATATCAGCTGGGACTTTGTCACCAACTGGGAAACAAACAAAAAAAATAACCTCCAATTTTAGCCATAGAACAGTCACTGTTTAATGTAAAACAAAATGAAACACCTGCTATTGACTATATTCTAAGCCATGGCTAAGTAAACCACAGTTTTCTGAATTAATCCAATTTTCTGAGCTAGCATACTTTAACCAGGTCAAATAAAAATCTAATGGCAGCATAGACATAATATACTAAGCTTGGGTAATTTTTAACCTTTCTTCAGATTTAGCATGTTGTGAAAAACCCAGTCCATTTAGTTAATTTATAGATCAGTATACTATGCAATAGTATAATGATCTATAAATTCTGCCAACCTAGCAGTTCAAAAGCATGTAAAAATGCAAGTAGAAAAATAGGGACCACCTTTGGTGGGAAAGTAAC
>JANHFQ010008579.1:4992-19164 GCA_032468035.1 Aparallactus werneri | reverse complement strand
TGCTTTGGCCACACCCACCCAGTCATACCGGTTGTTAAATTATTGGCTCCCAGTGTTTTCTTTTCTGTGGGAAACGGGTCCAAATGGCTCTTTGAGTGTTTAAGGTTGCAGACCCCTGGCCTAGTACATGGCAAACAAACAAACAAAAAAATGCAAAGTTTTGTTCTGCGGCAGAAACAAAGCCACAGCTAGTGTAGTTAGAGGGTGTGTGGTGCTGGCAAATATTTAACAACCAATTCTGCTGGCTTCATTGCTACTGCTAGCCACCCAATAGCTGATCAGCATCCCGGGATCCTGGCTCAGTTCTGCTCTGAACAGAATTGCGAAATTCCAGAAAAGGTAACCATCAGAATCCACAAGCCAGTACAAGCCAGCTCCAATAAATACTATTGTGTACAGGCCACACAACAAAACGATATGGGACCATTTTCACACATGAAGCTAATACGGGCTTTTTCTTGTGTTACTTCTCTAGAAGTTTGTCCATTATTTCAGTGACTAAAAACCAAAACAGAAGCATTTGTTGTATGTATGTATGTATATATACAGTGTATACCTCCCAGCAAATACAATATGTGGTTTCTGTTTATAGTGAATCTTTCAATATCTATCTTGAAAGTTCCAGAAGGCAGACCAATTGTGGCCTGAGAATATTGTTTGCTTTTTCTAGCACACGTTATAAATCATGGTTGTCATTAATCTTGGGAGGTTATGTGACCGTTTGGGATCCATAAATGATCAGATGGAGCTTATCATGTTTTTAAAAATTGCCATCTTTATCCAAATAATATCTGAGCATGCATCCCATTTTGTTTTGTTATAAGAACTCCAGTTCCTTTTATGTAATAATAGAGTATATACTAGCCATTTCCATAACAACAAACTTATCTAATCAGCAAAATCCAAAGTCACGGATTTTATTTTTTTCCCCACCTCAAGCACAAAGTCCAGAAACGGTTTCCAAGTGGAAACAAAGTTATCTATTTACTTTTCTTTAATTAAAGCAGTCAATTTAGCCATCTCTGCTAGCTTCATTAACTTTTGCAACCAGTCACCCATTGTAGGAATTAAAATCTCTTTCCATTTTTGTGCAGAGAGTTATATAAAAATATAAAAAATTGAGACTGTATGTTATTATCTTATTCTACGGCACTAAAAATAGTCAGAAGTCAATGCTTTTCCTTCTTTTTCCTGTTTCCCCTACACTTTTTCCTCTTTCCATTTTCCTCCCTAAGTTTCCCATTATTTTCATTTTCCTTCATGTTTTATATTTTGGTAAACTAATAAAAATTTCAAATTTCAAAGAACTCCAGCTCCTTTGATGCCTTGCGGTCCTACACTGGTGGTGCCATGACAACCCAGCTTGGACCACATGCCTTCAAGATTCCTCTGTCCATACGGCAGAAAATCTGCAACAGTCTTGATGCTCCTAACTCCAGAGGGAATGACTGGCGGCTCCTTGCCCAAAAGCTTTCCATGGATCGGTGAGTTTTACTTCAATGCTTTGATTGTCCTACAGAAATGAAACCAGCCAAGGAAGTTGGTTAATTTGCATATAAGTATTCATTGAAGTTGTTTGGTCATTTAAGCCCCTGACCTGCAGGAGCACTGTTGAAGAACCAATTTATTTAGATGCCAAAATTTGGCTTAATGATACAATGTGATGAATAGCTTATGGTGTCACCTACATTGGTTTTACCCATTTTGCCAATGTCAGAATTCCTGAAGAGACATATGAAGCTGCTAGTGGAGTTTTACTAGCAGGCCAAGACCCAAGGGTGCTTTCCCAAAAAGCAACTGGACTTGCTTTTGAAGCAAAATGTCTTCAGGGAAAAAACAAAGTCAGTTGCCTTTGTGAAAAAGCACCTTTGGGACAACCATGACCTGGATGACTGAGAATCTCCATAGACATTTAGTAGGCTAAGAAGTGATGGCCAACATAACCACTTTGATTAGGACCAGAGATGCAAATGGATCCAACTTTGATGATGTTCTGAAGGTGTTTGAATACCTGGGCATTCTCCCTGGGCTTGGAGTTATGAGCATCTGTAGGCTCCTTTTTCTCTTAATATATACGGTTATTTCTCTTGGATGTACAGCTTCTACTTTTCTATTTCATTTTTCCCTCATTTTTTAAAAGTGTAGGCTGACCAGAGATATCTGGGGTCAGGCAGTCTCTTAAGCTATAAACAGAATTACTACAAAGGCAGAAAAAGTAGATTAAGTTCAACAGTCCTGCTTGAACAAGATTATCTGTGTTTAATCTTCAAAGCCTGGTCTTAAGACTATAAGGTTCTAAACAGTTCACATCCAGATTATCTGTGATAATATCTCTTTCAATACTTAGCAATCTGGACCCACCACAACATCAAGAAAGGGCCTGTTGTATGGTTCAGCAGATGGCTGCCTAGTTGGGTAATAACCTTTGGAAGTTTTAACGCCATTGCCATTTACAGTTCTCACGTTTTATGCTTTACAAACTAGAACAGAGACCTACTGAAAACGCAGAATGGAAATCGTGAAAATACACTTCTACATAATAAAATCTCTTCTCAGAGAATCCAAGTGTAGTAGAATTGGGCAGAAACACTATATAACATTCTTCCCCTATTTTGCATTCTTCATATTATTCTGGCTTTAATTTTTTTTTGTCAGCTTGCCTGTAATAATAAAAGGGGGAAAAATCAGGAACTTAAACATAGAAATTGGTTAATAAATTAGCTGAGCTCATAAGCTGTGTGAATGCATTTACCTTTGGTTGCTATTCTTTACTTAACTTTTATTATTTTTGTTATTTTATTTTTATTATATGATATATTTTGCTGTATCAGTCATCAGAGTTGGTTTGTGACATGGATGGCTAAATAAATCTAAACCATCATCACGAGCCCAAAGTTACAATTACTTGGACATAAATCCTACTGAATTTTAAAGCAGTTTATTTGTGTTGTTGGACTGCGCTGACAGTTGAACAACATTTAACTGGAGTCCTGGATGTATACGAAGAACTATTTCATACAATCCTTGAAATAATGTTTATAAATCCTAAAGGCAGTATGATGGGGTTGTTATGTTTTAGACCAGGAAGTTGATTTATTGACAGGGGATGCTTAAATAAAACATTTCATCCCCATGATTTTTCCTTAGTCCTTAATACTTTTGTTTTATAGTCTCATATTTTTCTCCACTAGTCTTCTTACAAAAACCACTCTGGTCCTGAAAATAATTATGCTTTCAGGGTTCTGATTTCATGGTGGTATGAATTTAATTAGGATGCTAGTCTACTTATGTGAACAATGGCTTCAGAACATAATATTTCAATAAATGATGTTGATGCTGAAGGTCAAAGTTGATACTTAGTAAGCTCTCCTACTCTTTATCTTATTTAGGTACCTAAATTTCTTTGCTACCAAAGCCAGCCCAACGGGGGTGATCCTGGACTTATGGGAAGCTCAACATCAAGACGATGGAGATCTTAACACTCTGGCCAGTGCCTTGGAAGAGATGGGCAAGAGTGAGATGCTGGTTGTCATGGCAACAGAAGGAGAGTGTTGATGCAGCTATTGGAGACTTGCAGCCATGTTGAGGATTGAGTAAGAGAGGGACAGGGGAAAAAATTAAAGAGAAAAATGCTCTTTGGAACCAGTGGGAAACAGTTGCAAAGAAGGAGCAGAGCCAAGGCGCTGAAGGATTCAACTCAGGTTTCTTCTCCTTCTCATACTCCTCCCTCCTGAAATCACAATCAGCCTTAGAAATTGCGGAGTTTACAAGCAATCCAAGTGTTAAAGACTCCTTCCTCCTATTCCTCACAGCCTTTGGATTACAGCTTGAAAGCAATGCATCATTGCTAATGGTGACCACAGCCTCAGGCAGCAGTGTCTACGCCAACTCTCTGTTGTCTCTGTGTGGCTTATTATGAGGGCTGCTGGAATCTGGGCTGTTAATTTGTTTGGTTCTTTGTTGATCTCTTCTTGACTTTCTCTTTTCCCATTCCCTACTTTGCTCTTATTTCTTCTTTTCTGGCATTTATGCTTTGAAGAGTTGAGTACAATTTAGTAAAGACAACTCCTGTCAGAAGCTTCAGACAGCTTAATATACACACACGTACAAGGGAAAATAAATGGAAATCCGTTTCTTAGGAAACACAAGTAAATGTATTATCCAGATCTTTGGATGCATCCTTTTTTAAAATATATATATATATATAAATATATATTAAAAATCTTTCATCTATGTGAGAGCAAGAATATCTTGACACTCAAAGAGAAAGAGAGAGAGAAAGAGACTTCTGGGAGTAAATTTAAAAATGGTCAATATATGTCAGGAGCATCAAACTGGCGGCCCATGGGCCAGATGCGTCACAAACAGGCCACGCCCAGTCCAGCTCCACAAAGGAAAAAAATGTCACAAAATGTCACATGATGGCAACATGCATGGCGAATTTGACACCCATGATATATGTGATCATCTCTGGTGGCTAGGATTGCTCATAGGATTAGAGAAAAAATGAGGGTCTAAAAGGACAAATTGTGTCCTTTTTCACATGATGTTTAATTTTTATTATTATTATTATAGTTCACCATAGTAACAAGATTTTTTAGAGCTTTCTGAAAAGACCAACACATTGTGTATTCTTCCTAACCTTCAAAAGAAGTATAATCTTATTTTGGTTACGTCTCGACTCACTGCCTGCTTTGTGGCATTTATTTTCCTCTGAATTCAGTTCTTTTGGTGGTCCAACTGAAACAACACTCTGCCAAGTATCTCCATTAAATTTGTCTAAAAACATTTTACATTGTATGGGCTTTATAGCATCCATTCTATACAGGGAGCTAAAATTCAATTGTCCTTGATATACAGTGGTCCCTCGGTAATTGACTGCTTCAAAATTTGTCGAATTTGGTACTCAATGCATTTTGATGCAAAGAAATATTGCCCCTGTACTCGTCGTTTCTTTGGTATTTGGCGTGCTGCAAAAGAAAGAGGGGGGACAGCCACAGAGAGCAAACAGGAAGTCAGCCATGCTGGGAAGGTAGCTGATATAGGAAAAAGGACAGACAGAAAATTCTTCCCAGCCAAAACAAAGGGTGAAATGATAAATCATCTGGTTTGTTTGGCACTCATAGTTCTTAGTACATGTTGTGCTTTCTGGAATCAGTTAACGTCAAATACCAAGGTACGACTGTACAGTTAGAGCCTACAAATATGATTTTCTCAGCTGTGTTGTAAAGCTCTTTTTAACTGTAGCTATGTCAAAAGAGAATGATAGAAACGTTAAATGTGAAAGTATTTTTGTAGTCTTATATCCGAATGATTCGGGGATAAGTTGAACAATTTTAAGAGGCCTGTGCTAACACATTCCATCGTAGCCCAATGTCTGTATGACAATGAGTAGTGAGAGAAATGGTAGTACTGAGTGAATTTGAACTTGTAGGCGGAATCTGATCATTATCATGGATATATCTTTCCTCTTCTGTTGTTACAGTGTTTGCTGACTGAAGTCCTTTGTATCATGTGAAGTTGATGCTTTTAGGATTATTTTTTTACAAGACTTTATCCTGTTTTGAGTTCTGTTGAGGTATGAAGGTTGCTGCGGGAATGTCAATTCAGTAGCAAATGTGTATGGAATTTATTCCCAGTAGCTAAAGTTAACCATGATACACCTTTAGAAGGGGGTTAGGTTTTCGCCGCTGAAGTAAATGATGGGAGAACTGAGGAATCAATGCAAAAGTGTCTTTTGTTGTGATCTTTATAATGTGCTTCTGAAAAGTAGCATGCAAGTAAAACAACCCCTCCTTTGCTTTTATTCCCAGTCATTGTTACTGAGAGGTAATCCTTTGACTCAGAACACAACTCAGGTAGCCCTCGATTTACAACTACAATTGGGATCAGAATTTCCACAACAACTGCTAAGCAAGGCAGTTGTTAAGTGAGCTACATCCACTTGTATGACCTTTTTTGGCCACAGATGTTAAGTGAATCATGCAGTTATTCAGCGAATCTGGGTTCCCCCCCTCTCGCCCCCGCTTATTTTACTTGCCAGAAGCCAGCTGGGTAGGTGGCAAATACATGCCAATCACTAAGCACCCAAATTTTAATCACATATCTGTGGGTAGGCAGCATATAAGTGTGAGGTCATAAGTCACTTTTTTCAGTGACATTGTAACTTCGAATGAACTTCTAAAATGAGTGGTTGTAAGTCAAGGACTACCTGTATATGGGAAAACGTGGTGTGCACTGAATCTGGCCATTTTTCCACTAGTGATTTAAAGTGTTTTCATAGCATCACTCAGCCAAATGATATCAAGCCTGTCTTCATGACTGTTATTTTGGCACAACAACAAGGGTTGGATGATGCTAGAAAAGGCTACAAGACGGTCATGAGGAAGGACTTCTATCTACATGCAACCACGTGACCAGAATGATGCAAGGCATAGGTGTTTGGTTCCTCAACCTCTCGTTTTTTAAAAGCATTGTTTATTTAACTACACATATATGTGGCATTGGGTAAATTAGGGAGTAGGGCATGTCAATCCCTTTAACAGAAGAGTGTGATGAAGGAAACAAGAATCACAAGCTCCCTTTAATTGAATTCTCATGCCAAGGGGCTACATAATCTTGAGAACTGAAATACAAGCTATCGAGTTCTCCCTTATTAATAAGTTCATTAAGAAGAGGAGGGCTTTTGGTTTTCTTTATTTTAGGACATCTGTATTATACACTATGGATAAATTACTTAGATAAGCCTATAATGCCTGTTGCGGCTTGTCTAGAGCTGCTTCTCCTTCACTCTCAACCTCGGCATAGTCTCTCACAGAAACCTTTCCATTTTATATGCGTACTTCTTTGAGCCATCTTATTTCTCTCTCTCTCCTTCCCTCTCTCTCTTTCTTTCTTTCTCTTGTGTAATGAATTCCAGCATGTGTTGCAAACGGCTGCTCGTGTCTTTCCTCCTTCCTAAGATCTATCCCAGAAGTGCACTTTAGTTCTAGTTTGCTTTACAGAAAAGTTAATATCCACTATTTAAAGTGGCTGAAAATCCACAAGGACATCACACCCTCCCAGGACCTCAGTTTTCTCACGTTAGAGGTTTATGATACCTTAACTTTTTCATGTATGAGTTTTTGCAAGATCTTGAGGTGAGAGTGCTGAAGTCTTGTGAGATCTTGGTCATTTTCAGAGTTTATATTGGGAGGGTGCCAGGAACCCTGGAAAGGTAGCTAAACCCTAGAACAGGGGTCCTCAAACTTTTTAAACAGGGGGCCGATTCATGGTCTCTCAGGCTGCTGGGGGGGCCAGACTGGCTGAGTGGGTGTGGCTAGGTTACCATGTGACTGGGTGGGCATGGCCAATTTGGTGAGCATGGCCATTTAAAAAAAATAAAAATAAGTAAAAACATTTTGGGCCCTCCCACTCGCCTGCATGCTATAGCTACAGTACCTTTATTCGCTCTGTTTGCAGCACAGCTGATTGGTGGGGCAGTCCACCTCAGCTGTTTTCCCAGCTGTTTTTTTTAGAAAATAAACCTCCTGCAGACGCCCCTAGGTGGAAAAACAGCTCAGCTGTGCTGCAAACAGCAAATAAAGGCAGCTATAGGGTGTGAGCAGGTGGGAAGGCCCAGTAGCAAAAAAATATTTTTTCCCCAAAAACTGGCCATGAACCGGGTAGATTGAATCTGTGGGCCATATCCAGCCCGCGGGCCTTAGTTTGAGGATCCCTGCCCTAGAAGAAGAGATATTGTGATCAATGTTCTTGACCTTTTCTCAAGCAGCATAAGTAGGCAAAATTGTATGTTATTTCATGTGGAACGTTCTTGCTTTTCCTGATGGGTAGGTTTCCTAACCAGAAACTCTTATCCTTTGTCATACAAATTTGCAAGGCTGAGATATCAGCAGGCTGATGGAAATACAATTATTTAAATCTTTTTAGAGCCTGAATGTGTACATAACATGAGCAGGGAATCACTCCCAAGTAAAATAGAATTCTCCCAAACAAACACAATGTAAGGGCTCTTTGCAAAGCATGTTAATAAGGTCCTAGAAGCAACACAGACTCCTACTACTGTATTAAAGGCTATCTGTGCATGGTGTGGATGTACACACATTTAATTTTGTTGGTGATTTCAGCAAAATGTTTTGTACTGCCCTATACCATGTCCTGAACATCTTGGCATTTATGTTATTTTAGTCCCCGTGATTTCTGAATCAAAATGATATCTTGCAGAAAATAGAGTAGCCACCAATTGAGATGTTTTAATGAAAACATATACAATTTTATTGTTAAGCATAGTGACAATTATTTTTATTAGTACTTGAGAAGAGTGCCACAAATGATTAATTGTAGAGAGGCTTCTAAAAAAGATTAAACCTGGAAAAGTGCAGAAAAACCATATGAATTATTGGCTTCTTATTATAAATGCTTTGATGATGGACTCTTGCAACCTTTGCAAGACACAATTAATTCTGTTGTGCAGGGAGGAAAGATGCTTGAGATACGGAAAGATGAAAAGAAACATCAATAACTAGCAAAGGGTTTTGACTTGACAAGAAATTATAGTCCAATGTAATTACTAACTGTTCACAATGATCCTAGCTGATAGATTGAAAATAATTTTACAAGAATTTATTTGTGCTGGGTTTTTATCTAAAAGACAATTAAAAGATAATGTTAGAAGCAGGTTGGATATTTTTGGAATATTTTGAATACCATTTTGAGATATTTACACTGCTGATATCACCATTCCTGCCCGGCACTCTCAAAATTACTAGTTCTGTGTTGCTCCTGGAGACTGAAGGAAATCAAATAAATAGAAGCTCTTAATAAATGAACTTTTTAATTTTCTTTTTTTCTTAGAATAACAATTTTGCAAAAATGAGCATTGGAAGTTTTACTAACATCACTTCAAAGCTGGCAAATTTATGAACAGGCCTTTGATTCTGATGCAACAGCTTTCTGTATAGAAACACAGGATGCAATAAGTATCAGAACACACATACTTTCCTTCCACCTGAGGGTGTGCTTTAGACAACAAATTAGATCAGGGGTGCCAAACTGTTGGCCCGTGGGCCGAATGTGTCACACGCAGGCCACCCCCACCCCAGCTCTGCAAAGGGGAAAAAAGTCACCATGCATCATGTGATGGCAATGTGACGCGGCAGGTTTGACACCTGTGAGTTAGATCATCAGTTGTGTTGGCCTGAATTTCATTGAAAGCCATGGAGGACAAGAGCATCACTGTTGTTTCCCATCATTTCCAAAATATATTTCTTTTAATGTATTCCATTTCTTTGTTTTGAAGAACTCTATGATTCTAAGCCAGGGGTTGGTTTCTACCAGTTCAGCCCAGTTTGGGCAAACCGTTTGTTAAAATTTGTACTGTTTGGGCAAACCAGTAGCTAAATTTAGCCAAACTGGTAGCTAAATCAGCTGATTTTCAGGCCTAAGGTGATACGTGCACATCAATTTAAGCCCCAAAATCAGCTGATCTAGCTACCAGTTCAGCTAAATTTAGCTACCGGTTCGCCCGAGCCAGTAGCTAAATCAGCTGATTTTCGGGCCTAAGGTGATGCAAGCAAAATGCCCACACCAAGCAAACCAGTTGTTAAATTGGTAGAAATCCACCCTTGTCTAAGGCAAAGGATGTTCCATAAAGAAGGAAAATTTACATGGTGGATGTTGATTATCACCAACAACAGATCAATGAGAAAGTTCTTTAGTGCAAGGCACTTGTTTCCATTTAAATGGATTTTTATTTTAACACCTCATCACTGATTCCTCAGATCCCAGGGCAAAAAGAATAGGAAATAGTTCAGATGATAAAGTCAGTTTTCATTTTAGAGTCATGAGGAATGCCCAGTCTTTTCAGATGAAGAACAGTTTACTGGGGTTATAGGGTTGGCTGAAGAATTCCTGATATGTGCTCTGTTTTGGGGGGAAATAGAAAATATTGAGAATCTTCAGTCCCTATACTTCTCCTGCCTAGTTCTTGAGTCTGGAAAAAAATATAGCAGAGGGGTTTATTTGCTACCGTATTAACACTCATGCTGGAATTATGTTTGAATGAATCAGTTTTAATACAAGTGTCTGAATCTTTGATTCAGAATACATACCAAGGAATGGTTCAGTTAAGCATAATTCAAACTCCAGAGCCTGGGTTCATACAACACACCCCGTCAAAGAAGCCCAAATCACGTCATAATATGTAAATCAAGCCTAAGTGTGTATGTGTGTTATTTTAGATACAGTACCTGCTGTTCTGGAGCGCATTTCCAAATGGTTAGTTATATTTGTTCACTCGGAGCTAATATAGGGATTATGACAGTTTTCTTCTTTCAGTTGGTAATGCTTTGCAGTGCCTTATATAGATAGTTTATATTGCAGATGTTCTAGGACATAATTGTTCTTTTTAAAAAAAAAATAGTATCCATGAATAATACAAATGATTGTCTTGTAATAGTTCCGGTATTAAATATATGCCAACCCCACTTTGAGTGGAAAATGAAAGGCAGCGCATTTTAATTTCCTTCGTGGTGATCCCACAGTTGTCTACAGCAGGGGTCCTCAAACTTGGCAACTTTAAAGACTTGTGGGCTTCACCTCCCAGAGTTCCTCAGCCAGCTGGCTGAGAAACCCTGGGAGGGGAAGTCCATAAGTCTTAAAGTTGCCAAGGTTGGAGACTCCTGGTCTACAACATCTGTAAAAAGCCACATGCAAAGGAATCCTTAGCTTGGGGGATCTTTCCTTCAGGTTTCTAGTCCTGATGATCACAGGGAAGAAACAATGCAGTGACTGCTAAAGGATCAGGAATTGTTCGCTATACATATTGTCCTCGATTTAGTTCATTTAGTGACTGCTCAAGGTTACAACGGCACCATTTTTCACACGATCTTTGCAGCATCCCCACGGTCACATGATCAAAAATCCGACACTTAGCAACTGACTCATATTTGTGACAGTTGCAATGTCCCCGGGGTCAAGGGATCCCCTTTTGCAACCTTCTGACAAACAAAGTCAGTGGGGAAGCCAGATTCACTTAACAACCAGGTTACTAACTTACCAATTGCAACAATTCACTTAACAGATGTGGCAAGAAAAATCGTCAAATGGGGCAAAATTCACTTAACAAATGTCTCACTTATTGACATAAATGTTGGGCTCTAAGGTGATTGTAAGTTGAGGACTACCTGTATTTGCTCTGGGAATTTGGAAATAGGCATAGGTGAGCAAGGAGCTGAATTACCTGTGTTAATAAATCCATCCTTTTGCCAGGGTTTTTTTTTGCCTATCGCATTTTCCAGATCGTCCCAGCAGAGGAATCTAGCATAGATACTGAATATTGTGAAGGAATACAAAAAGCTAACTCCAGCAGTAAAACTCTAATGCAAATGCATGTGTATTGCTTTAATGTTTTTTTTAAAAAAACAACAACAATTTGCAATAGCTTGTGCTGTTGCAAGAACTACATAGTTGCAGGGTATTTTCTTATAGCCACTACCTCTTCAGATATTCTCCTCTTCTGCCAGCCTAGTATGGAGCAGTATTGCTGCAAAAGCTGGTCACCGTTCTTAATTCTTCTCCCCTTTCACAAGTGCTGCTTTGTAAGCAATAACTTTAAGCGATGACATGATGTAGCAGGTTTTGTACCAAGAAGGTGTTGAGTTTCAGGGATGCCCATTCCCTTCAAGGAAGGATAGTAGAACTTGTATCCATACTCCCTCTGCTGTTTCCTTCCAGTTCTCATGAACTCCATCCAATATATACACCGGTCAAGAGTTACAAGAATTTGAATAGTACAACATCTGAACAGCCACCGGTTCTCCACCTTCTCCTTAACCTGACTTCCCAAACCTGGTGCCCTCCCAATTATTGGACTTTTGAGCTCAAACTTCCAGCTGGAGAGGACTGTCAAAAGCTACACGTGCTATTGATGAACTCTAGGACAAAAGGGGGAAGGGACCCTCACTCTCAGGGAGCAGAATTGTTACTAGAGATTATTCCTTTACTTGATAGCTTAGTAACCAATTGTTCCTCAGGATATCTCATTCATTTATTTGATCCTTGCCCCCAAAAGATGTTGGAAACAAGCTAGATTTGCTGCAACAGACAGCAACATTTCACAGAGAGGCGTCTGATTTAGAACTGTTTACAGTGATGCAATATCTAGCAATATTGATTAGAGATCCTTTATTATCGCAAAATGACAGTAGCTCAACGCTTAGTTCAGAAAATACATTTTTGTATCTGAAGAATCTAGTCAGGGTGTCAAACTCAATATCATTGAGGACAGCCTCAGGGTTGTGTTTGACCTTGGGGGGGGGGAAGGGTGGGTGTGGCAAGGGTGGGTGTGGCCAGCTCAACATCACTTGTGTCAGGGGTCCGAGCACTCTGCCAGCGAAAACAGGCTCCTGAGTGCCGTTTCTGGCTGCAATGGCCTGCAATCCTCTGCCAGCAAAAACTGAGTTTGGGAGGGCTGCACGCAACCCTCTAGAGCTCCATTTCACTGGCAGAGGTACCACGGGGCCCGTCCATTGCTGTTTCCAGGACGGTCCCACGGGCCAGATCTAAGCATCTCCCGGGCCGGCTCTGGCTCCCGGGCCTTGAGTTTGACACCCCTGGTCTAGTCATTTACCCAAAAAGAATAAAAACTGGTAGGCTGGGGGAAAGTATCATTGGGGTGGATTTGCAATGCAAAGACCCTTTAAGCTTTCTTCTAAGGTTAAAGCTTTCGATTTAGAGATTCAGCTTGAAAGATTAGATTTGCCTCTAAATCAGATCTGAAGACTGAATCAAAAACACTTGAATCCAAAAGTTCCCATGGTTGATTCAAAAGGTCTCTCAAGTCCCTGAAGAACGGAACAGTTTGAGTCTGTGAGTAGACTCAACAGTTTTACAAATCCGTTTATATTATTTGAATCACAAACACTCTCACTGAAATCAGTGATTTGAACTAGAGTGAATCAATCTAGACCATTCTTACTTTCTTCAGTTGTTCTTGGCCTCAAACAGAAAAGAATTTCTGTAACGTTTGCAGCCCTGCCGTCTAGTCTTTAAGGATGTGTTTTGAATTTGTGCCATTTATAAAGTTTAGAAGGACAGAACTTCACAATTCAAACTCTGTATTTCTTCAAACTACTTTATGCAAAACAACTTTCCAGTGGCAGCTTGGGAATCTTAAAGAGTATGGAAAACTATATCAAGATAAATCAGTATTGGGAGTTTCTTTTAACCCATTTGATACTGGGTATTTTAAAATGTGTGTCCTGTATATTCATTAGTCGGTCATAATTTCTTACTTTTTTATAAAGCAAATATCAGGGATCTACATATGCAATATATAGATCTGGCTAAATGTCCAGATTTTTGGAACCAAAAGATAAACTGTGTTTTCTTAATTGCCTCTGGGCTTTTTTTAAAGTGAAATAATCTGAAGGCCTCTTTCCTGTGTTCAGTAGTAAAACAAAAACTGTTTCTGTTAAATATAAATCTTATAGTCATTTAACCACAAGGTATTTGGGAAGGACTGCAGGCATTTCCTTCCTCTAATAGCAGCAGGTGGAGAGCAATGTGTTGTGGTGGGGGGAGGTTTCTCTTTCTTTTTTATCTTATGGGATATTTCCAGCTAGTTGGGGGGCAAGAGATTGATCCCATTCTCAGTAAAATGTATAAAAGAAGTCCCACTTCCTGTGTTACAATCTTTTTGTATGACTTCGCTTTTAATCTAACTTTCTATTATCGCTAAATATTTGAATGAAGACAGGGCAGTAAGAGGGAAAGTATTAGATATAGATGAGGATTTAAAACTAGAGGCTGCTCTTTAAACCTTGATCCCTTTGGGCAAGGGATTATTTATTTTGGGGCTGCACTGAGCAAACCAAATTAAGGCAATCTCCCCAACCCAGTGCCCTCCAAAAGTATTGGACTACAATCCTCATAATCCCCAGCAAACATACTTGAAAGCAGTTGGGGAAAGCTGGTTTAAGAGATCAGGTTATAAACATAAGCATAGTGCTATGGGAGTTACATGTGTCCATTGAAACATTACAAAATCTTCTGCATTAATTTTATGCTACCTAGACACAGATTCTAAGGGCCAAGTGTCTTAAATATATATTGCGCTCTATCTATCTATCTATCTATCTATCTATCTATCTATCTATCTATCTATCTATCTAT
>JANHFQ010008569.1:15651-29057 GCA_032468035.1 Aparallactus werneri | reverse complement strand
AGTAACGGGAGCTCACTCCGTTATGCAGCACTCGGGATTCGAACCACCAAACTGCCGACCTTTCTGATCGACAAGCTAAGCATCTTACCCACTGAGCCACTGCGTCACTTTTAGCTACCAGAAGCTACCAGAATACAAAAAAAGGTATAGCTCCATCCAGTTCTTAAAAGACTATGACTTTTAAATATTGACACATCAAAATATAGTGCCTGTTCAACATACTTATAATTCCTATGGTTTTGGGAATTATTCCCCAATATGTTCACTAACCTCCAAAGGCTTCTGTGATAGCCATGCTTTCAATCCCACCACCTAGGAGTTTACTGGAAAGAAGAAAAAAACTTAAAACCATGAAATGTACAGGACTGAGACTGGCCAAGCCTGGGGGAGGACTCAAATGAGAAATTAGTCTGGAATTCCTACATGGGCTCAAGAAGGCACCCCCCTCTTATCTAGTCTCACCCAGATGCAATAGGCTGTTTATAGGCTTGAGGAAATAAAATACCTGACTGTTCACATGTGTATCTGGTTGCTTGTATCTGACAGAATGGGAGTTAATAGAGTAGCGTGCTAAATTATCTAGGAATAATTTATTGCTTAAAATGAAAAATACTAAAATGTAACTTTAACAACATCAGGAGATGGTAGTAAAATCAATTATTTATTTGATATATGATATTGCAAAAGAGGGAAATATAAAAAAGAGTACCATAATTAATCAGAATATTACCTTTTGGGGGGGGGGGTTCAGCTTTATTTATAAACCAAAGCAACCATTTAAATTTATTAAACTTATGCCCCATTACAATCTAGTGATTTTCAGTTGTTTATAGTGTGTGCTATATATTAATTTAATTAATTTTAAAATTATTTGTCCCTTAATAAGCAAAAATTGGCCCATTCTCAGTTTTTCATTTTGCCTAGTAGAAAGTATAATCTCTGGGACTAAGATTACATGTCAGGGCACTGTTATATGCTTAATTATGGTCCTGTTATATGCTTAATTATGGTACTGTTGAAGCAATAAAGATAGTGACGACTTCCGACGCTTCCTCAGAGGCTGGCTGGAGGGAGAATGAGATTATTCCTGGCATGACACGAATTACTGACCCTGAACTGCCAGCTGAATAGCTTCGGCTAGGGGCAGCTTGCAGGGCAGTGAAGAAGAGGGGGAGGAACTACCTGCTGTGGTGAATCTCAGAGCATGCAGGGCAGAGAAATGGAGGGCTTGCTCCTCTTGATGGGCTGCACTGGGAGCTACTTAGCACGGCAGGCAGAAGGAAGTGCTGCTGGAACTAACGTGTGTGGGTCATGGCTATGTGCTCATTCACATTTCCTGGGACTCTGAATTTCTATAACCCATCAGCTAACATGGATGTACTTTAAGTTTTGCCTGGGGGCTTTATGTTTGATTATTGGAATTGCTGTTTGAGCAGCTTGCTATTTGTGTTATGGACTAATTGGCCATTGCCTGGGGAATTAATTTGGGCTTGCACATGGCTGGTTTTGGTTGGGACAATTCTAAAGCTGGGTGAAGAGAAATGCTGGGGGAAGACAAATAAAAACCTCCATAAACCACACTGACGTGTGAATGTGAGTGAGTGGGATAGCACAGATAGTCAGCTGAAACTAAGTTAAAATCAAAAGATTAAAAACTTGAGCATGAAGGAAATGAAAAAAATAGGGGTGTAGGGTTGTCAGTTTACTAACTCAAATTCCTGGCTTCCAGTGGTAATATGGAATACCATCTTTCGCTTTTCACTATACTCAAAAGCAGTCAAAAATCCTGGTTCCTGTGGGAAAAAATGAAACTATTTAATATGTCTTGCAGTCATGGTAATTTAATATTTGTAAATTGCTTTGTACACTGAACAAATAATGCAAATAGTAAAAGCAAACAATTATATAATATTTGATCAAAACTCATATAGTAGTGATAGTAGTATACAGGTAACCCTTGATCTACAACAGTTTGTTTAATGACTGTTCAAAGTTGCAATGGCATTGAAAAAAGTAACTTATGACATTTTTAACAACCATTGCAGAATATCTATGTCACAATTAAAATTCAGATGTTCGACAACTGACTCACATTTATGACGGTTGCAGTGTCCCAGGATTATGTGATCACCTTTTGCAACCTTCTGACAAGCAAAGTCATAGGCAGGGATGGGATTCAGCCGGTTCGGAACGGCTCGGGTGAACTAGATGTTAATTTTACGTCTGGTTTGGCGAACTGGTAGTTGCAAAAACTGGTTGGCTCTGCCCACCCCTCCCCTCCCAGGAGTCTCTACCCAGCCCATTTTGGATGCCAAGTAAATACAGGGCCCACGCAGAGGCTCTGGGAGGGTGAAAAACAGGCCTCCTGGAGGATCCGGATGTCCAGAAATAGGCCCATTTCTGGCCTCTGGAGGTCCTCCAGAATCCAGGGGAGGCCGTTTTTGCCCTCCCGAAGGCTCGAGGAAAGCCTCCAGAGCCTGGGGAGGGCAAAAAACAAGTTCCAGAAGTCCAGAAACGGGTCTGTTTCTGGCCTCTTGAGGGCCTCCGGAGCTCGGGAAAGGCTGTTTCACCCGCCTGGAGGCTCGAGGAACCAGGAGGCTCGAGGAACCACCCAGCAACTGGGCAGCTTAACAATTGTGTTGCTTAGCAACAGAAATTTTGGTCAATTGTGGTCATGTCAAGGACTACCTGAAGTTCTGAATATGTTATTCAGTGTAATTTACATAATATATAGTGGGGTATATTTTCAAATGTATATAGAACAGCTCTTGAATTAACAAATCTCAATAAAGTAGTTAATGCTTATTTTGTAGAAAACAATAACGTTTTTAATAGTGATATTTTGGTTACAAGATCACTTCAGATTGCTGAGCTGAACTAATGAATTTAGATTTACTCTAGGTTTTCACCATTCACTTACTATGACTAGACATTGCAAAGCTTGATTCCAGCAGCAAACTATCAAAACATATGGAGACATAAATTAAGGATATGTATTATATATGGCAGAATTCCTAACTGAATTGGATTGATTTGTAATGTGACTGAATCAAAGCAGGACCTGAGGAAGACTGAAACCAAATTACTTTGAAACAATTGGTTATTGATTTGCAAAATCCAATTACTTCACAAACTATTTGTTTTAAGAAAAAGTATTAAATAGGAAGAATGGGGAAAAAGTATTAGTGCTGGAGGCTATTGGGGAACAACAGGTTTTGGCTGAACCCTGGCAAGACCAAATGGCTCTGGGTACATGGACTTAAGGATGTGGGACTTTGCTTTAGGTCTGGATGGGATGGCGCTACCCAGACAGACCCTGTCTGCAACTCAGGGGGTTCTCCTGGACTCAAGACTGGCTAGAAGACAATTTTGGGTTGTGCATCAGTTGCAGCCTATCCTGGATTAGGTGTCCCTGCACTCAGTCATTCAAGCCTTAGTCATCTCATGCTTGGACTACTGCAATGTGCTCTATATGGGGGCTATCCTTGAAAAGCTTTTGGAAGCTTCAACTGGTGCAGAGTGGAGCAGTGTGCCCAATCTTTGGGGCCCTTAAAGTGGCCCATGTTACATCATTGTTCTGAGTGTTGCACTGGCTATCAGTTTGCTACAGGTTGCAATTCTAAGTGTTGATTATTACCTATAAAAGCCCTGCATGTCATGGGTCCAGATTAGTTGAGGAACATGCCCCCGTCGGAGTCTGAATCTGCGGGGGAAGATGAGCTGGAACTAGAGCCGACAGAGATCGAGAGGGCGGCTCCGTTGGCCTTGGAGGAAACTGGGGAAGGGTAGAGTCAGTCCGGGCAAGGTTTTTCTGAATTAGAAAGGCATGCAGACAGGCAGAAGCATGAGAGACAGAGCTCAGGTGAAGAGCAAGGACCACCCCCTCCTGATCCTAGAACACGGAGAGAAGAGAGAAGGCGAGACCAATGCAGACTGAGCCAGCTACGAGGGCTTCACAAGGCACATCTGGGGACTGAGATGTAAGGAGGTGTCTGTGGGAGGGGCATTTGTTGGGAACAAGTGTGGAATCTGTGGAGCTTCTTGTGTACTTGCCGAGCCCTGGAGATTACTCTGCTCTGTCTTGTGGGGCTTACCCGGGTTGCGTAAGGTAACATATATATATACTAAGGTAAGTATAATACCGCGTAAGGTAACATATATATCTTAGTATTTTTTGTTAGTTTTTCTGAGGGACGAGAAAAGAGAAAATAAAAATAAAACCAGAAAATTGTATAATAAAATGCTGTCCTAGAAAATGTGATATATTTTACTGAATCACATACACTAAAGTCAAGCACTACCTGTATATTCTCAGGTTTCCTGTAGGAAATAACTATAAAGAAAACCTAGTGGGATAATTTTTGCTTACTATAAGTTTGTTGGCTGCTTCTTTTATCTTCTCTACTTTGGCTTCCGAAAGTCCCTTCACATTACATAATGCCCGCTTAGTTGTCATCTGAATCCCTTTGATTGTGCAAATTCCTACTGATTTCAGCTTTTTAATGTCTGCTACATTCTGTGAAGGAAATAAACATGGACTAAAGTAGTGAAAGAAATTTAACCCTAAATTTAAGATGATCTTCCTAGAAATAAATATTCTTTGGAATAATGTCTTCATTTTGTCAGCCTAATCTTGCCAACACTAGGTGAAGCCAGTGCTGCAGATTTCATCCCTCTTTCTCCAATAAACATGAGCAGGAGGAAAAGTTATAAATCTATATGCATTTATATATGTATAAATTCACTACCACAATCCATACATCAAAAAAGGCATGGCCAGGAAAAGACAGTTTTGTCTAATAGTTAAGACCCCAGGCTAGAAACCAGGAGACTGTGAATTCTAGTCCCACCTTAGGTATGAAAGCTTGAGTTATTTATAAAAAATAATGAAAGGATTTTTAAAAAAACTAATCAATTATTTGCTTTTAAAATATGGTATTCCCTTTACAGTATTCATTTACGCTAAGTCAAGTATTCTTTCTCACACCAGCCATTCTCTCCCTCACACATTATGTAAACCACTTTCACAAAAATACAGATAAAAACACACATATGCACAATCTCCTCCTTTTAGCACAGATAGAAGAAAAAAGTATTAGGATAAATATAAATGTAAATAATGAAAGACAGAAAGAGAGGATCATGTTTAAGTGTATCGAAAGAGTTTACATCCATTGAGAAAACATCCACTTTTTCTGTAGTTATGGTATTGTAGTTTAAACCCTGAATGTACTTACAATTCCATGCTTCTGTAACAGATCAATGTCCTGAAAAAATGATTCCTGTTAACATCAAAACAGAATATTGGTTATTTTATTTATTTACTCATTTATAATCATATTTTTAAACTGCCTACCTTCCCCAAAGACTGGATATAACCAATAAATAAAATCTCATATACACATTTAAGTTAAATTAGGTTTAAAACATTTAAAACTGTAGAATAATGACAATTAAACATCAAAAAAAGGAAAAGAAAAAAAATCCTAAAATGGCCATGCCAAGATGATTATTACAGGTATAATATAATGAGGGTTTCTCATGGGACTAGCCAGCACCACAGCTGCATGGACTTCTGTGCCCCTCACTCAAGGCTGTAAAACCAAGTTTTAACTCTTTTGCAGAAGGTCAAGATATTGGGGGGTTGCTTTCCTCACCTCTGGGGATAGGATGTTTTATAAAGCGGGCAGTGGCCAAGGTTCTCTTCCTAGTCCCACCAGTCAAAATTCTTTGACTGATAGGGCCTGCAGTGTATCTTGTCTGCCTGATTGATTGAGGCAAGCTGATGAGATGGGGTGAAGCCAGTTCTGTAGGTAATTTGATCCTATGCCATGTAGAATTTTATAAGTGATGACCAACACCTGAAATGGACCCAGAAGAAAACTGGTATGCAATGCAGTTCATGGAGCAAGGGTATTATATAGCATGTGTCCTTCTTTGGGCACCAATATGGCCCATACAGCCACACTCTGCACCAGTGAAATTTCTGAATACTTTTCAGGGATAGCCCCATGTAGAGTGCATTGCAATAGTCCAATTGGGAGATGACTAGGGCATGAGTGACTGAACATAGATCTTCCCTATCCAGGAAAGGGCTTAATTGGTGCACAATGTGGAGTTGGGCAATGGGCCTCCTGGGCATGGCCGTCACCTGCTTTTGATCAGGAGTTGTGAGTTCAAGAAGATTCCCAAGTCATGCACTGGGTCTGACTGGGGTAGTGCAACTCCATTCAAGACCAGGGATGATGAACTCCCAGAACAGAAGAAGCCACCCACTCTCTTACTGGATTCATTTAAATCTGTTGTTACCTAGCCTGACCTCCACAGCATCCAGGCACTGTGAAAGGACATCCATTACAGCACTCACTTCATCAGGGACAGAGATATATAATTTGGTATCATCAGCATATTAGTAATATCTCATTCCATGGAGATGGATGATCTCACTCAGTAATCTCATGTAGATGTTGAAAAGGAGTACCAAGCCCTGTAGCATCCCATAAAAGTGGCCATGAGCTATGGTAGATTTTTCAATTCCTACCAACACCAGTTGGGACTGGCCTTGGAGGAAGGAGGGGAAACAGCACAAAACTATGCCACCCAACCCCAACTCCTCAAGTTGGCCCAAAAGGATACCATAGTCAATTATATTGAAAGCTGCTGAGAGGTCAAGGACAGCAAGGATAGAAACAGTGCCACCAACGTGTTCCCATCAGACATCATCCATGAGTGTGACTAATGCAGTTTCAGTCACATTTCTGGGCCTGAAACATGACTGAAAAGGATCCAAATAATGTGTTTCCTTCAGGATCCTCCAAAGTTGCAATACCACTACTTTCTTGATCACCTTTCACTTTAGATAAAATTAAGGGTTCAAAAATATCAAAATAGTGATATTTTTGAACCCTTAATCTTATCTAATTACATGTGGGAAAAGGTAAAGTATATCTTAAGTATATTTAGTAGTAACTGTGAATCAAGGAGAACGTCCAAGTTATACACTACCATGCTTAGGACAGTCACCCCATCCAAAGGAAACACAGGAACTAGTTGACAATCTTGATGAATAAATGCAAATTCCATCTTATTTTGGTTTAGGTTCAGCCTGTTTCTTCCCATCCAAGTCTCAAGTTTTTAATTAGTCTACAATCCTGATAACTCCTTAGATACCAAGTCCAATCCTGTTTAACTCTTTGTTCTCAGCTGAGGTCACCTGCCTGTTGCCAACTAACTCTTACTCTTTTGATACTGATAAGTAATGACAATATAAACATAATCTATATTTAATTTATTATTTGTAAATGAACTATCCATTTTATTACATTTCTTGTATGGAATTTTCTCAAGGGACAGCTTACATTGAAAATTATTACTGAACCAAATATACTTCCATACCTCTTCATCTTGATATCCTAGTTCTTCTTGTACAACTTGGTCTTCTACAGATTTCATTGTGAAAACAGAACTAATAGAATTCAGTCAGTGCTGCAGAAATCAATTCAATACTGCTAAAAAGCATAAATAAGCTAATTATTTTATGAATTTTTGATGTTTATATTATGCTAGCCTAGAAGGGGCTAACAGATTACTGAAATACATTAACTCAGATGAATTTCATTTAAAAATAAATATACCATTCACTACTACAGTGATCTGATTTTTGAATCAGCACTAATTTCAATCTTTTCCAGATTTAAATTTTTCCAGATTTAAATCT
Organism: Aparallactus werneri; assembly: GCA_032468035.1. Taxonomy (NCBI): domain Eukaryota; kingdom Metazoa; phylum Chordata; class Lepidosauria; order Squamata; family Lamprophiidae; genus Aparallactus; species Aparallactus werneri. Next base: position 21,340 of record JANHFQ010008569.1, on the reverse strand, counting down.
TTTCCAGAAGATTTAAAAGGAGAAATAGATTACCAAAAATATTGCAACATCATTTGAGAACTTTTTTTAAAAAGCTTTCATACCCTGTTCACTGTAATTATGAATATCTATAATACATGAAAGCAGTCCTCAAACACTATTATTTACTATATGTTTTAACTTATAGTAATATTCACAGTTCTTTGAATATTGTAAATTAGTATCCAGAATATGGGCAATAATTAAAATTTTAAACCTGGAGATTTATGAAATTAATGGTAATGCTGTCCTTTTTGAAATAATGATTATTTCATACAGTTCTCTCAGTTTCATGCTTAAAGAAAACCAAATGTCCTCAAGAAAGTATGTTTAACTAGGCTAAACTTGTGAGGTGATAATATTCTGAATGAAATTATGGTAATACATGTACTTTAACAGAGACTCTAACTCTTGTGAGGAAAGAAAGGAAGCATAAAGCTATGGTTACTTAAAATGCATCAAACAGCATCTCTACCTGGTCTTATATTCATATTAATATTTTCCACTTTTTAACTAATATTTAAATATTTGTATATATTAGGTTTCTTGTATTTTAGGAGAAAAGAATTTTTAAATTAAGCTCTTAGGATTTTTAATGTATTTACAGTGACCTCCCGTGTTCTGAAACCAATTTTGATAAAACTGGTCTATGCAGTTTTAGATTTAAATATGCTTATACACACACAAAGTTCAGAAGCTCACTGTGTCCCATCAATAGGTGGAATAAAAGGAGGCAATCTGATTTAGTTGGAAGGCAAGGAAACTTAGTCTGGCCAATTAAAGACTAAAACCCATGGGTCATTGTGCTGCTTGCAAGATAAAAATTCCAATTAACAATAGCAGTAACAATAAATGCAGGATATATCAATGTGGTAATAAAACTATGGTAACAGTAAACTAACCGGTTTACCGTGAATTTTATAATAGTGCAATGTATAACTTATCTAATCATCTTCAAATTATACTCATATAATACACAAATATAATTGTGTGTGTGTTTATAGATGATAAATATGTATGTGTATACATAGATAATAGATAATTATGCAATATATCTATTACATAATTGTACATGTTATCATATACTGTACACATAAAAATGTTGTCACTTCCATCATAGGCCACATTTTCCTGTCTAAATCTGCAATAGCCATCTAATAAATGAGAAATAATATATTGTTTAAAGTGCAACTTTGAAAAAAAAAACTAGTATACAAGATATGTATGATCCTCATTTTTCTAGAACACATTTTAATACAGATTTTCTCTATGGAGGCCAACTCTTATTCTGGGGACTTGCCTCAGAAAGAAAGCTGGAAGCGTAAAGATTGCAAAAGCTGCCTTCCTTTATCTTCTGTAAAAAAAAGTTATATATTTTTTATCATAAAGAAGCTCAGGAATGGCATATCAGTTTTCCCCTACTCACACCTCTATTGCTTCCTCATCAGACATTCTGCTATGAGGCAAATTAAGATAGGTTAAGTTAGGCTCTGAGGTAAATTAGGTAGATGAAGTTTATCTCCTCTCAATTCTATCCTCATGTCACCTTTATGCCAGCTTGTTAGTAACATTTTAGTAATTTTGGAAGTAAATTGGGCTGGGAGAGAAAACCTGGGGGAAAATAATCTACAGCCTTAGGGACAGAGATGGTGATTTCCCTTTACTCAAAATGCTGCTCAGACCTTGCTTTATATGCCACTGAGTTTGACCCAAGTTGACAGACTGGCCTGCAGCTCAGACATCAACTTTGGAGGCACAATTTACAGCTGCTGGGAACAGAGCTCCCAAACTGGAGGAAAAAAGAAATTAGCTTCTCAGATAGTGTTTTTCGAATTTGGCCACTTTGCTATGTGTGGACTTCAACTCCCAGAATTCCGCAGAAAATTGCCAAGATTGGGAAACACTGGCATACCATTCCAAGGAACACAGAATAATGGATTTAACTAAAAGCTTCCTAACAATTAAGAGCAGAAGAGAACAGCTTTTACTATTAGGATTTTTTTTTGTGATCAACTAAAATCTACCTTCTTTAAGCTCAGTTTTTCTTGGCATATCTTCGAGAACGTGACTTCTATATAGTAGCCGTTCAGATACTTGAGGAGACCTATCATGTCTCCACAGTTTCCCCTCACAATCTAAACTTCTAGGCCACTACCAGTAATTATCTTGGTTGCTCTCCTCTGTATATGTTCCAGTTTAGGAATATCCTCTCTGAAAGGTAGTGCTCAGAACCTAATTTAATGTTATATTCTTAAAAAGAATAGAAATAATTTCCCTTAATTATATATATTTATAATGCATATCTATTATTGTCATGATTTAATTACAACATACTGTAATTATAACTTATTATAGACACATTAGTATAATACAATTTTTAATAGTTGGAAATGCTCTTCTTTAAAAGGAGATGGTCTTTTAAACTTCATTTACTGAGACTAATATGGAAGAACAAAGAAAAATAACACCTTGCACGTTAGTTTCACTAGGAGCTAAAATGTAGAGTTCAGTTAACAAATTAAACATTCCAAACTTAGATATTATAATTATAAAGAAAAGAAGTATTGCTGTTATGTATGCCTATTATGAAATTGGTGTTAGAAAAGCTGCAAATAATCAAATTTAGAGTCAATATATTCTTAAACTGGACAAAGAATAAGAGAGATACAATAAAATCAAATGTAATGGGAAAGAATTATATATGTCATATTCAATAAAAGAAATTACATCCAGTAGCATTCCTAAAACATTATCATATTCTTCCCCCTTAATTTAGTAGCACTCATTTATTTCTAATTGGCAATACATTTACATTTAGTAGCAAACCTAGGTTCTTTAATTTTATTTAAATTGTCATTCTGTAACATGCTTCTAGTGAAATCAATCAATGTCAGTTCAAAAGGAGAGATCTAGGTTAACTACGGTGTTTCCCGGATGAATCTTTTGAAAACAGGGATGAAGGTTCTGAGCTATTCTGCCTATCCCTCAAAGAAAGCAATTCTTTTTGTTTTTGTGCTTTTCTCTTTTTCATCTCTTCCTTTATAGCTTTTCTGCAGAACAAGATAAGAGAAAAATTGAAATTAACTTGAGCATAAAGTAGTAGAAGAGAAATTATTTGAATTTTAAAGCTGAGAAGAAACCTAGCTTATGATTGCAGCTAGAGATTGACGACATATTTTCTAATAAAGCTCTCAAACAGGCAACTCCTAAATTCTTGAAATATACGTACACATATTATGTACATACATAAAACCTTTCACAATGAGTCCAAGTTACAATCCAGCTGCTTATGAGATATTGAATTTTTTTCCACAGAATAACATATTTCATTTAAATATAATGGGTGAGAGGTGAAGATAAGGAGGAAACTGGGCTGCAAGAGTGAGGGTAGTATAAGAACTTGCTCATGTCCTTTTATTAAAAGTATTTAAGCAGTTGAGTTCCCCAGTATAGGAAAAGTACAGTAATACATTTAAATTATTGGGATTTTTTCAAAATTAATGAAAAAAATTCTTCCTGAAATTATTCAGGAAGAATATAACATCCACACAACAGAAATGCAATTCTTACAGAATAGGTATGGATGTTACAAAGTAAAAGCTTGGATTTTGTTGAACTCAGGGCAAATCAAGTACATAAATGTGGGAGCAAACAAATACAAGAATCCTTAAAACAATATATTGGGTTAGTGTAATGAATACCGGTAATTCATAGTGGTCAATGAAGAAATAAGAATTAACAATAAATGCATTGTGTAGGAAACAGAAAATTCCTAGAGGGAGCCCTGTTTCATTCATGTTGATATTGTGATGCTAGAATTCATTTCAATTCTTTATTAAAGCAATGTCAGCTAATTCAAAAGAGTAAGTAAGATTTCTTCATCACACAAGATGGTATGAAGCAAAAATTGATAGTCTAGAGGAAGAATATAATGTGGCTGTTACACAAGCCATATCTACATCCAGAAATAGTTTTTAAAATGTGGGCATTGTCTGCATAAAATTACATAGTTTCAATATACACTTTTGGGTACCTGTAAAATTCCTGGTTATGTTTATTCTGTTCATCAAATTTCCTAATTTCTCTGTATTGTTGCCAATAACATTTTCTGAAGGCTTTGTGCTTCTGATGGAGGGTATGAAAATTTTCCTTGATCACTTCTGCATATGTTTTGACAGAATCAGTGAATTTAAATGTAAAGGAAATTTCTACTTAGAATTTTTTTCTTAAGCAAACCACAAAGGAAAAATAATGGGTTCCCAAAATGACCTAGACATTTATATGTAAATTTAACAATGCATTTCTTAAATATTATACTGGAAAAAATATAGTAGTGAACCAAGAAGCTCAGTCTTAAGAATTTTCCATCAATACTTCCCCTCTGAACATCATAAGGATATGGCATTGGTTCGTATATCTCCCTCCTAGAAAGAAAGATGTCACATCCTGATTTTGATTCAGTACCATGTTTCTGGAAGTAATGCTGAATTAGTGGACTGTGACCACAAATATTGAAACGATGCCATGTAAAGTCGGCACCATTGCAAGCTGGGTGCGACTAGAAAATAAATAAACACGACTATTAGATCTATTACTAAAAGCAACATTCAGAATGAATAATTTTTATCAGGTGAATGATTATGCCACAACTTTGGCAATATATTTAAAACTGTTCACAATTTTTAGATCTTGTTTCTGTATAGTTGTCAAGAAAACTGCCAGGACATTCCCAGTTAGTCTGCAAGAATTTAACATCATTGAACAGAAGAAAAAAAGTATACGCATATATTGGAATATCTGTAATCTAAATAATTTTCTTCTGAAATTGTCCTATGAATGTTAGTATACTTTCTCCATATATATGATTTTTCTGATATTCAATATCCAACGTATCCTAATTAGCTATTACATAATTCATATAAATGTAGCCAGTCTTTCTACATGAGTGATGCTTATTGTCACGCTACCTCTGAACCCATCACAATCTCAAGGAGGCTGATACTTGAATATGAACCAACCCAAACCTAATGTTAAACAACTCTCGGATTTTAAAAATGTTTTTAAAATGTCATTAGTTCATTTTAGATAAATTACTTTCAATAACAAAATAAATCAAGCAAACATATGTTGAAATAATTAAAAAGAATTAAGTTATGAAGTCAAAGGCTGATTTGGACAAAAGTAAGTAATACATTCTTATTTTATCCAGATGCATCAATAATTACTTTATTATAACATTATTATTATCCATAAATAATGTCACCTCTCGAGGAAGAATAGCTATCTTTAGTTTCTTTCTGGGTAATTTCTGGTGTTTGCTCCATGCAGCTTTCTCATTATCCTCTTTAAGCTGGTCACTACTTGATGTAGTATGCTTTATTTCTAAAAAGAGCACTCATTTGATAAGTATTAATCATTTATTTATTAGGAATTATATATTCAAATAACCATCAAACAATAAATAACGTATACAGTTTACTTTCCAAAGGAGTTATTACTCATATTCAAGTATCAAAGAAAGGTGACATGGATGAGCAAATACACATTATATTAGCAGACCACAATCAGAGTTTTTCACTACATTTATTACCATATTGTTCAACATCTACATGAAACCGCTGGGTGAGATCATTCGTGGCTTCGGGGTGGGGTATCATCAATATGCAGATGA
>JANHFQ010008564.1:210066-221223 GCA_032468035.1 Aparallactus werneri | reverse complement strand
CTAGGACTGACCGGTTTGATCTCTTTGCAGTCCAAGGGACTCGCAGGAGTCTTCTCCAGCACCAGAGTTCAAAGGCATCAATTCTTTGGCGCTCAGCCTTTCTTATGGTCCAACTTTCACAGCCATACATTGCAACAGGGAAAACAAAAATATAATATAAGACCCCATATTACAATAACAGTTTAAAATAGATATAAAATCCCTGAGTGGTGTACTTATCCCCCCTAGAGGAACTAGAGGAACCAGAATTTCCACTGCCGAGCAAGGCAATTGTTAGGTGAATCACTTATGACTTTCATTGCCATGGGTGTTAAGCAAATGACTGCACTTTTGTGAACCATGCATTCATTGAATCTGGCTCCCCTGGTTGACTTTTCTTGTCAGAAACCAGGTGAGAAGGACACAACCACGGGAAACCAGGTGAGAAGGACTGCAACCACCCCAGATACATGCCAGTTGCCAAGCCACCCAAATTTTGATTAAATCACCATGGGGAATACTGTGAGAATTGTAAGTGTGAGGGCCAGTCGTAATTCACTTTTTTCACTGCTGTTGCAACTTCACAAGAAAAGTCTTCTATACACAATAGAATTCCTTATGCTACTAGGTGCGAAATTCTCGGTTTGGATAACTTAGAACCCCGTCGGTTGTGGTCAGACCTAGGTATTGCATACAAAATTATACGTAGTAATGTTTTATCTGTAAATGACTTTTTCTGTTTTAATCACAATAATACGTGCACGAACAATCGCTTTATACTCAATGTAAATTATTCTAAACTTCACTGTAAAAATATGGTTTCTATAATAGAGTTGTCAAAGTCTGCAATGCCCTACCGAATTCAGTTGTCTCCACTACAAATTTTCACAGTTTCAATCACAAATTGACTTCCGTGGACCTTACTTCACACTTAAGTGGTCAGTAGAGGGGGCGTGTATAAGTGCACTAACGACGTGCCTATCATCCCTGTCATTGTATTTTCATTCTCTTATTCTCGTTTTTGTTTGACAAATTCCATTAAATAAATAAAAAATAAACATCCAACAATCACTAAATGAATGCTTGTAAGTCAAGGACTACTTGTACTCTCGTGCCAAGGAGGAGCAATTAATTTATCTTTCTCCTAACACACCTATCTGAAGGTAAAATTTGCAATGATGTCTCTTTCAGAATTTTGGATCAATGTGTAGATGAATACAAGTAGTGCATGAGAAGGCTATCAACATATTAATTCTATTTGCAATGCTATTTATGACAGTCAGAATTTCCTTCAGCAACACAAATGCAAAGCAAATATTAATTTTTTAAAAGACCCACGAGATACTGTATTTTTTGGACTATAAGACGCACCTGACCCAGCTTTTGGGGAGGAAAACAAGAGAAAAAAAATCTGCTTCCCAGCAATTTGTCTCCTGTGCTGAATCAGGCTGAAACTGAAACATGCTTTAGCAAAGGAGACAAAGGGGTTAAAAATATATATGCAAATCCACTGACCAATCAGCTTCTGAATAAGGCTGGCTGAACTTGAAACTGAAACTAACAGGCTAAAGCACGGGATAGAAAGGGGGAAAAATCTGTTTCTGTTTGAGTTTCAGCCAGCCTGATTCAGCATGAGCAATAGCTGATAGTTGGGTGGATCTAATAGCCCCAATCTGTTGTTGTGAGGCCCCTTTGGGGCTGAAAGGCTGCTTGCACCATGCAGGTGATCTTCTAAGGAACAGGGCTAATTTTCAGCCTCTTTTAGGGGAGAAAAAAGTGCGTCTTATAGTCCGAAAAATACAGTAATTTTAAATATCAATAGATCAGCATATAAAAGAAGGAATTTAATCAGTACACATACAGGTTATTAAACAGGTGCTAATATTGGATTCTGGGGATCTAGTGCTAATCTTCAGTACCAGTTTCTGATGGAAGTATGAATGCTCCTGGCGTGCCCAGAATCTGTCCTACTGTGTATTTTACTCTCCTAAGATCTTCAGGCCCCAGTAGGGTATGTATTTTGTAACTTTTCCAAATTAATCTGTATTGCAACTAGACAGTAAGTAAAATCATTCTTCAGGCAGAGCACTGTAAAATCTGTTTACGTTTCAAACCTTAAGGTCTTGTCGCTGCCCTCTCCAGGAATTCTTTGATTTGTTTAATGCCTGCCAGTACAAAGAGTGTTGTCAAAAAGTAGTGCCAGTGCCAGTAGATACAGAAATAAACAAAGTATAACATCAGTGGTTCTCCATTAAAACTTTGCCTTTTTGAAGTGCCCTTAAATGGAAAGACCGCTTGTCAGATTTTTGACAGATTAAAAGAATGTTAAATCAATTAATGAGAAGAGCATGAATTAGTTGACCATATTTCCATAATATTTGCTAATAAAGCAACCTCAAACATTTGAATGTAAAAATACTTTGGTTATACATTGAAAGCTTTCTCTGTTGGGGTAGGGTGCCTTCAACTGCTTGTTGACTCCTAGCCTTAATTAATCCCTACAGGGTTGTTGTACTTTTGCAAGAATTCACAAGTGGCTTGCCATTATATTTTCCCTAGGGTTGAGACTTGAGAGGATATGGCTGGTTCTAAGTCACCCAGTCAGTTTTGTGCCTAACGCAGGACTAGGATTCGTGGTCTCCTGGTTCCTAGCCCAGTGCCTTAACCACTATACCAAACTGACTCTTGACTCATTGGAATAGGCACTAAGAATATGTACTAAACTGTGAGCTGTAAAGGAAGGGGGAATGAGCGTTGTACTCCAATATTTATAAATCCCTTTAAAAACTCCAGTTGTCCAGCATAATCCTTTACATGCTGCTTCAGAGCTAAGTTCCAGGAACTGCGCCGCCTACTGTCTGACCTGAGCATAGTACATAAAATTGTCCACTACAACATCCTACCTGTCAATTACTTCTTCAGCTTCAACCACAATAATACATGAGCAAACAATAGATACAAACTCAGAGTAAACTGTTCCAAACTCGATTGCAGAAAATATGACTTCAACAACAGAATGATCAATGCCTGGAATACTCTACCCGACTTGGTTGTAACATCATCAAACCCTCGCAGCTTCAACCTCAAACTGTCTAACATGGACCCCACCCCATTCCTAAGAGGTCTGTAAAGGGGGTGTGCATAAACGCACCAGCATACCTACCGTCCCTGTCTTACTGTCTCCATTTACCTGTATATACTTTCTTTGTTCATGTTATCTTATACATGTGTGACAAACAAATAAAATAAAATAGAATAAATAAAATCTGTTGTCTCAGTATATGCAGGCACAGGCATTTTACTTCAAACCACAAGTTGAAGAGAGAGGCAAGAGTCAGGAGCAGTTTATGTAAACTATGTAAGCATGGGGAAAATGGCTGCATATTTAGGTATGAAGGGCAGAATTACTTGGGTCAAACTATGGACTATCAGCTTTTGAGTGTCATGTTCTATTTTAAATGATCATACGTATTTTTTCCTAGACCGGCTAGAAATTTCTATTTTCATCTACAATATCTACCCCACAAATTGCATAGTTTCTGTTTCCATTATACAACCTTGCTAAGTGGTTGAATTAGTCTTTAAATTATTCTGTTTAAAATGATACTCAACTCAGAATTTCTTGACTGCTTTATTGCAAGTATTATATTACTATTAATTTTTATGATAAATTTCAGATGTCCTCTTATTTCCTTAATTATCATGTATACTGCCTTTAATGTATTTTTACTTGTAGTCAGATTGTTGTTTTTTTTCTGTTTTGACCCTAAGTATGATTTATTCTATTCCATACAGACCTTACTGTAGTTTAGAAAGTATTAACAATATACACTAAGAACCAGATTTTGTTTAATGCAACTTACATATTGGCAATGTACTTGATTGCAATTCATCACTTGGTCTAACTTCTTGGAATAACTTGGAATAACTTCTTGTGTGTGAAGACTATTGCTATAATATAGTTGTACTGTGCTACTTGTGGATGAATATCATTGTGCTGGATCTTAAATACTTCCTTTTTAGGAATTTGAGCAGAACAATCCTTTGCTTTTTTATGCAATGGATTAGTAAATGCCTCCTTCATCACCAGGTGGTGAAACAATAGTAAAATATAAGCCTACTAAAATGCCACCTAAGGGGTATGAGGAAGACATGATTAGGCCAATCATATAGGAGAATCCTTTTTCCCCTCAGGCAATCACAAGCAATCAGCAATCATCCACAGTCAATTTTTATATTTTAAATTTATATAGCCACCCATCTCACATGCAAGTGACTCTGGATGGCGCACAACAAAGTTAAAACAATACATATCTAAAACTATTAACAATTATTTAACAACAAAATAAAATTATAAAAACAGAGATAAAACAAAGAATAATAGACAAAGGGCTATTAAGATAACTGAAATACCTCAGTAGTTCAACCCCCGGGGTCCCCAAGCTTGCTGCCATAACCAGTTCTTGAGGGACCTTTACAAGCTTAGAAGCGATAAAGCTATCCTTACCTCAGGGGGTAGGTAGAGGATTGTACAACATGGATGCCACACCAGAAAAGGCTCAATAATATGTAACATTTGAAAGGGTGTGCAGAGAACAGGACAGTTGCAATAGTCAACATGATGTGGGAGAAACAAGAAGAAATTTAATCTCCTCAACCTGCTCCCATGTAAGCATGCAGATATGCTACCATCAAGACCAAGGCTATCTCTTCATTTTTTGAGCTGAGTCCTTGGAAAGCAAACATCCCGGAGTTTGGAAAGCAAACTCCCTGGACCTCCGCTCTTTCCGGAAAGAACTAAAGACTTGGCTTTTTGCACTTGCCGACCTGGATTGAGGGGCAGGTTTTAAATTTTAATCATTTTAATAATGGGCGTATCAATTTAATTTAATTTAAATTTACTATTTATTGTTATGGTTTTATTCTCGCTTGTAAACTGCGCAGAGTCTGAGGAGATGGCGCGGCATATAAATTTAATAAATAATAATAATAAGAACTGCAAATTCTCTATTAGCTGCGAGATCACTGAGGTTGTGAATGGCTTTCTGTATGAAGCTTCTGATCAGACTGACTCTCCCAATATTAATCAAATACTGAAATAGCTCATTATGTTAAAGCATATTAGCACAACATAGACCACTTAGGATTTCTTCATCCCTTATTCAAAAAACACTTGGCCTCTGCAACTCTCAGCCTACATTAAATAATAAAAAGAATAATTGCTATATATATATATAGTTAGTTATAGTTACATACAAGTGTGTGTGTGTGTGTGTGTGTGTGTGTGTGTGTGTGTGTGTGTAGGTCTTCGGTTATTCGGGTTTTATCCCACGTAAAATTGGAAGTATCTTGGCGACGTTTCAACGAAGTCTCATTTGTCATCTTCAGGCTGGTGTTTTGGGCTTTGTGCTTCTAGGAGCAATGTGTGATTGCAGTTGTTTCTTCTCTTTAACTGTCAGTTGGGGTGTGTTCTGATTGGGTGGGGGCTTGGCTGTGTTCTGATTGGGTGGAGATTTGTTCTGATTGAGTGGGGGCTTGGCTGTGCTCTGATTGGGTGGGGTGTGCTCTGATTGGGTGGTGGCTTGGCTGTGCTAGGGTTGGCCTGAGTTGCGGGGGAATTTGAAATGGTGAGTCGTGTTACTGTTGTTTGGCGTCATGGTCGTGCCACGTTTTCAAGTCTAATCTAAATTCAACAATAGAAAAACCACTTCAGAAAAGAGTAATGACAAACTATTCCCATATGGTTGCTAAAGGAAAGGACCTTCCTGATGTCATTTGAGTAAAGCTTAACTTGAAGGAAACTTCTTTAGAGCAATATGAAGGAGATCCTGATGTGCTCAGTTACTGTAGATCTGGTGGATTCATGGAAGTTTGCTCTCGTATACTGATTTCCTTTTCTGGTTTGATGCTATGTGTAATAAGCTTGGGTCAGATAAAATAGGATGGATAATTTTGATTCTGACATTTGTTCTCAAAAGAACTTCAGTTTTAAAATTAATTTGTCCTTTATAATTCTGTTCCTTTGTGATTCTTTCAAGGTTTGGAATATCCTGCTATTGTTGAATTTGCACCATTCCAAAAGATTTCTAAAAAGAAACTAAAGAAGAAAGATGCAAAATGTGGAAGCATAGAAGATGGTACACTTTTTTGTTGTTGGTAGAAACAGTTTCCCAACTTGCTTATTGTAATTTAAGATGAGCTTCTTTTGCAATACTTTGCTCTCTGTATTTTGCTTTCACAGATCCAGAATATAGAAAATTTTTAGAAAGTTATTGCGCTGAAGAAGAAAAAATATGTGCCAACCCTGAAACACTTCTGGGAGAAATTGAAGCAAAAACAAGAGAACTCATTGGTTTGTTAAGCTATTTTTTCCATTCCATTATTAAAAGTTTTTCTAATTAGATGTTCATGTTTTACCTTGCTTATTGAACCTCTTAAGTCATATGAAAATTATGATTATGGCAGCTTTTGTTTTCTTCTACTGAATTAAAAAAACTCGCACATGCTTTCTAAAGGTCATTGCACTAAGTTCAGATAATGTATTGATGAATTTGGGGAACTATCCATAGAAATATTTTATGGCTAGTCTAGGAAATACATAAAATAGTATTTAAATCCTAAATGAATCTAATAGCAAGACACTTAAATACATATAGGTTTTATGAATTGAGTGTTCATCAGCCACTGTAATTTTGGGAGGGGGGGTATTTGAGTCACCAGTTAAGTAGTATTTTTGTCCAGTGATCTTTGTTATTTCATTCTTTATTCATTGTTTTCCTATGATAAATTACTAGATTTGTTCTTAACACAGGTGCCTACAATTGTATTGTAGTATGTCAGTGCTATCTTCCTTTTTTTGTATAAATGTTAAAATTCATAAAAAGGACATTAACATGAAGTCAACCCATAATTAAAATAAATTAGAAAAAAATAAGAATAGCCTTTGGGCAATAATGTCCACATACCATTCAGAAATATATCTAAAAGGATAGATAGAGACAGAAAAATGACTCCAACATGAAATTTGTCAATTCATTAGACAATGGTTATTTTATATACATTAAGCTGCTAAGGCAGGGAATTAATAATCAGTACTAATTTTAGCATTTTATAACTTTTCATATTTGTAGGAAAAGCTAGCTAGATTATATGAAGGTTCCCAAACTTCTGCACCTAAAGCTGGAAGCAAGTAAGATTATACTTTGCTCTTTTCTCTCCACATTGCTTTAACAAGCTGACAGTCCTTTCAGTTAGGCAGAGCAAGTTCTAATCTAGAATCAGTAATCTAGCTATGGATGTGCAAGCCAAATGGATTTTCTGTGCAAAGCTGGAATCCAGTTTTAGATGAGTGAAATATGTGGAATTGTGTGTGCAAGCTATCATTGAAATCTCAGTAATAACTTGCTTCAAAGCTGGCTTCCTCTATACATTGAATGGAGGATATGAGTACTTTTCAAAAGGTATAGAACTGTCCCCCAACTATAGATTATTAATTTTTCAGTCCCCCAAACCAAAATGGCTGCGATTCCTTTTACCATCCTTGAGTCATCAGCTCTTTTAAAATTGTTCCCTACCCTCATGATCTGATATTTATCAAGTTGCCCCTCTAACGGTACAGCCAACAAATGTTGATGGATGCATGCGGAGCAGTCACTGTGGAGATATTGGCCTTGAGCAAAGTCCTATTGATAGTCTTTCTTGTCTATCACTATTTAGTAGTGAATTAAAATATGAAAATTCAATGCCATGTGTCCCTCTAACTTTACATTAACACTCACTGAAGGGAAAGATTATGAATAGGATGTGGAGATGATCAAACACTAGCTGTTGGAGGCAGGGTGGAAGCAGGAAGCAAATTGGAGCCCATCAGATTGTGCTTGGTGTTTTAGATAACTGCCTGCCCAAACAAGGCAGAAGCAGGTTCAGCATTGATCATATTTTGCGTGTGCAATCCAACCCTCTACACCATTTGCAATCACTCAAATCTGCTTGTGACCCCAATCCACCTGGGTTATAATAAAATAATATTTGATTGTTAATATTTTTATGTTAAGGTACATGCTTTGAGTTTTTAGGAAAGAGTTATAAATAGGTTATTGTTTTAAGTCTCTAAAAAGCAGTCATATAGACATTAACATCGGTAATATTAATAGCTATCCTTTTGTGAGCTCTTATATTTGAAATGGAACTTTGTCCTCACTAATATATAAAAATATAATGAATTGATATAGAAATAATATATTTTTTCCCAGTTTTTTCCATGGCTGCATTTGATTGCTATTATTAATCTGATATTATAAATCTAAGAGCTCTTCCTTATTTTTCCCATTGAAAAAAGTAGCATACACAAGTGAATTGTTTCTATATTGTACTCAGCAGTTAATTATTATTAATGTTAATAATAACTATCAGTAGCTATGGCATACTGTTACAGAAATGTGAAGCATAATTTTGCACAAATGTGCACTTCAATAATTTAAAAATAAATAAAAGAGATATAAGATATAAAAATCTCATCCATCAGATCAAAGATGAAATAAATGTTTTTATATTCTAATTATTGAAAATAACAAGGAAAAGTATGTGTTGTAAAAAATAAAACATTATTAAGACTTCTATACTGGTATTGTAAGTGTGAGACTTACTTTATTGCTTTTTAGATACCTTAGCAAATGGGAATATAGACAAATGTTTTTTTAATAGTCCATGGACCAAATGAAATATTACTTATTATCTCCTATTAATTATCTTGTTAAAGCTTAAATGTTAACAAATATAAAACATGCTTATTTTAGGAATGGAACACTACATCACATTTTTTGTGTTTTAGCTAGAAGAACCACCCCACTTTTGGAATATATTAAAAATAGAAAATTAGAAAAACAGGTATGTTAGCATTTTGAACTACAGCTTAAATACAGACTTCCGTTTTTTGTAATAGTAATATAAATCAATGCTAACCTTTTCTAATATTTCAGAGAATTCGAGAAGAGAAAAGGGAAGAAAGAAGGAGAAGAGAATCAGAAAAAAAACGGCTAAGAGAAGATGAGAAACGGAAACGCCGAGAGGAAGAAAGACGCAAAAGAAAAGAAGCTGAGAAACAAAAGAAAATTGCTGAAAAAGAAATAAGGATTAAGGTAATGCAGAAAATAAAAATATATTTTCCAGTATGTTTCCGTTGCTTTAATAATTCTAAGCTTTCAGTATATTAGATTAATTCATGCTTTTGTGAAACATTTTTTAAAATGATAAATAAATTTATACAATATTTTCTCACAAAGAAAAAAGTGATTTGTAAGTTTTGTTGTGGAGAGCCAGAAATAACATTTATCTTTAAAACTAAAGTTATTTCCTCCATATGCAAGGTAATTGTGAAGGGAAACCATTTCCTTCACTACGCTGCCAGACATAAAAATTACTCACAGGAAACTCAGCACCTCTGATTCATTTGAAGGTCCTGTATAGCATACTTATGTTATTTGATATTATCTACGTCATTAATATATTGTTAACTTTCTACAAATCCTAACGGTATGTTGAGAATTCAATAGGATTTGGAATAGCAAGTATCACAGGGCTGGTTTAACTTCTAAGATGATCTTATTTCAGTGTATTCTTCAACCTCTCTTATCCTTCCTCCTGTCTACTTCTCTTGAATTAGTATGAGGATGAAATATTGGAGTTTTATAGGAGAAGCGTCCCATTACTCAAGGCAGAGCTTCATTCGAAGATAAATTAATTTAAGAGAAATCATGGAGAAAGTTTCCAACTTTGCTTTTCCTTCATCTCAAATGCATCATTAGGGGCATTTCAGATGGCAGTGGTAGAAAAATGGCAACAGGAACATTTCATTGACTTTTAAAAAGTCATTTATCCTAGCATTCAAGGAATTATTAACACAAATAAAATGGATACTAGAGAACCAACTGTAGAGCATATAATAGATGAGCTTGGCTGTGAGACCCAGGTGAATCTTAATTTTATCCATTTAAATCCATTGTTTCCAGGAATCCATGGAATTGACTGTCAGAGGGAATGAATAATGAGGAACAATTGAATTAATAGTTACTTACATCTGGCCTACAGTAGAGGCGTTTTACTTGTATGCATGGGGTTTAGAAGACTATTTGGCAAATAATACTAACTAGTGACAATATAACAAAGAACTAATTTCACCAAAAGCAATGGATAAAACTCAGTTTTATATGTGTTTATAAGATACACATGAAAAAGATCAGTAAAACACGCAGTGGTATAAGAAAGTACATTCAATTCTGTCCCCCACCCCTCATCTCAGTTATTGTTCACTGCTTTGGTACCTACTTGATAAATACAATAACTACATGTATATTAAAATATTCCTTAGCTTCTTAAGAAACCTGAAAAGGGAGACGAACAAACTACAGAAAAGCACAGAGAAAAAGAAAAAGGTGATATTGAGGACAACAAATGGGAGAAATCACCAGGACATGGGAGTTTAAAATCTAAGCCACTGGAAGTTCCTTTAAAAGAACTTAAGGAAAAGTGAGTATTTCTTTATTGGGTACTTTTGATCACTGCTTTGAGGTCTTGTTAATTTTTTTAATCCTATGGAATTAAATTTTTAAAACTGCACAGCAATACATTAATTTAATTCCTACAGTAAATCATTTGGTGGAGTTCTTTTATGGTGAGTGGCAGTGATGAAGCTGTCATATGCTAACTTTTATTTTCCTGGCCTAGATAATAGAAATGTAAAGCTACAATTCTCATTTCATAATTGCAGAATAGTTGATAATTTATGTCAGTTTACAGACTAATTACAATGAAAAAACATTATGGACATAAAAAAATATGGTTCATTTTAAAAAAAAATATTGAGCATTTAATGCTTTACCCATCAGGTCTGTAGCAGAGCTAAAGAAAGAAAGTGAAGCTGTTGCCACTCCTTTATGGAGTCGATTCCATTACACTTTGGCAGTGCAATAATCATTCAAGTGTCATTTCACATTAGAAGAATATGATAACTCTGGATAGGTATATTTTATTTATTGATTTGCTTTTTAAAAATCTAGATTAATTAAATTGCCAGTGATCTTTATTTAATATTTCTGAGTCTCAGTGGTGGAATCCTACCGGTACACTGGTTATGGCGCTTGGCAAACGCCAGTCAAACGTGCACTGCATGCGATTGACGTA
>JANHFQ010008564.1:171521-181564 GCA_032468035.1 Aparallactus werneri | reverse complement strand
TGGAAGCCGCCCCGAGTCCCAGGAGAGGGGCGGGGTATAAATGCAAATAATAAATAAATAAATAAATAAATAAAATCAGCACTGATATTAAGAATTGTAATTTCCACCTACCGGTAAGTAATTTTTGTTAAGAAAACCCCACATTTCAGATGTGGTTCTGGCCCTAAATAGAGGTATAATATAAAATGGTTTTCCAACTGAATTGATTTCTTTAAATTCTTTTGAAATATAAACTGTTTCTGACATTGATCATATTTCCAGAGTTTAATAAGCCATTCTTCAGCAAAGAAGTGCCGAAGAATGCTATTCAATAAGAAGTGTAGAGCATTAGTCCCCAATCCTTCGAGCTCAGTGGACCTGCAGTGGGGGTGGGGATACGGGATGGTTTCGTGTGCATGTATGCACCGCTTTCACAAATGCAGTTTTACACACGTGTACATGCACACGCACACTCGCCCACCACTTCTGCGGACTGGTTCCAAACATTAGTTCCCTGGTGTAGAGTATCCTGGGAGCAGATAACATGTACAAAGCAGATAGCATATACAAAGTACAGTAGCTAAAATCAGTGATGAAGGGTGAGTTACAGATCAGAAGACAATGAACAGTGAAAGTGAAGAAGTGATGGACTACTTGATAGAAAGAGTCTACTACTAGTTTCCCCAATTGTTTGTAGGATAATGGAGTACTACAGAGATTGCTGTCTTTAACTTCTACAGTACAGGTAGTTCTCAACTTATGAATACAATTGAACCCAAAATTTCTTTTGCTAAGTGAGATAGTTGTTAAGTGAATTTTGTCCCATTTTACAACCTTTTTTGCCACAGTTGTTAAGTGAATCACTGTGGTTATTAAGTTAGTAGCACAGTTGTTAAAGTGAATCTGCCTTCCCCAATGACTTCTCAGGTAATAAAAGGTGATCACACTGCAACTATCATAAATATGATTCAGTTGTCAAGCATCTGAATTTTGATCACCTGACCATGGGGATGCTGCAGTGTGGTAAGTGTGAAAAATAGTTGTGAGTCACTAAATGAACTGTTGTAAGTCGAGGACTACCTGTATACTTGGTGGCAATGTAAGATCAACATTAAAAAAAAGAGTTGGAAGGGAAATTCAGTTTTTAAAAAGGGGTTCAAACTATTTAAATCACTTTCCATAACAATTGAGCTTTACAACATTTTTACAAAATACAGAAAAATATTCTGTGCTGGTTGTTATATTTTAACAATTTTTAGAGAATGAACTGACCTGCAAACTAGGGTAATAGTCTAGCATCTTATATACAAATTTTCTTTAAGTACAACATTCAGTGGGCATTCCTTTTGGTGTATCAATGAGTGTATCTAAAGTTTGTCTCGCATCTGTACAGTCTTTTACTTGCACAGATTCAGAGCTATAGTTCATGATTTATTAGTAAACTAGCTGATGACCCAGTGTTGCCTGGATTTTTCCCCGTCTTCATCTTCTTTCCCCTCCTTCTCTTCCTCGTCTTCTTCCCCCTCCTCCTGCCCCTTCTTCTCTCTTGTCCTCTTCCTCATCTTCGTCTTCTTCTTCCCCTTCTCCTCTTCTTCCCCTTCTCCTCTTCATCATCTTCTTGCCACTCCTCCTTCTCTTTATCATCTTTTTGTCATTCCTCATCATCATTTCTTCCCCCTCCTCCTCCTCCTCCTCCTGTTCATCATCTTCTTCTCCCTGCTCCCCCTGTTCTTCCTCATCTTCTGTCCTCTTCCTCCTCTTCATCATGTTCTTCCCCCTTCTTCTCCTAATGCCCTGCCACCCAGCTACCTTTCCTGGAGTAGCTTCGGGCGGCATAGCAGGGGCCAGGGCATGGTGGTCTTGGTGCACCGGGCGCCCCGCATGGACCAGTCAGGGAGGCACTGGCCGCCAGACAGACCTGCCTCACCATATCCTTGGCTGGGAGAGGCACCAGAGGGCTGGAGCTGACGCTGCGCTGGCCGGTGGGACCAGGTAGGGTGCGGCAGCTGCAGGCAGGGCCCGCGCAGCTGAGGTGGCGGGTGGGCGAGTAGCTCCCCGCACTGGCCACCGGGCAGACCTGTCTTGCCGTATCCTTGGCTGGGAGAGGTGACATTGGGTGGGACCAGCAGGGTACGGCGGCTGTGGGTGGGACCTGTGCAGCAGAGGTGGCGAGTGGACGAGTGGCTCCTCCGGCTGTTTTGAATTCTCCCTTGACTGTCTGCCGCAGGCTGTGCAGGGGAGGCTGGTGGGAACAACGCCTGTCAGCCAAAACAGCTGATGGCGTTCCTCTGAGTGTCCTGCTGCCTCCCCCATAGCCTCCTAATTGAACTCCCCTGGTCCTGGCAGGCGTTCAGGAGTAAGCGCTCGAACAGCTGATTGCATGGTGCATGCACGTGATGCTGTGATTGGTGGCACAGAATGGCGCATGCGCAGAGCTGGTTTTCCATTTTGTGGATGGGGGGGTCTGCCCTTTGGGAGCATTTTCTGGAGCGCAGACCCTCCCAAAACATTAATGACCCCCCCCAGTGCTCGTCTCCGGAGGGTAAGGTAAGGAAGGTACATGGCGAGTTGGGCCTGATTAGTGCAGGTGTGTGGAAATATATACAGCACATATAAACTCACAAACACACACCCATAGTTGTTTTATATATATACACACACACCTATACAGTATATATACCTGTATACATACATACATACATACATACATACATACATACATACATACATACATACATACATACATAGATTAGGCTTAGCAAATGCTTATTTGAAGAAATTAAACTGATCAAGGTGTGTTTTCAGTTTTAAAAAATCATCCATTCTCTTTTCTAGTATTTCAGTAAAAAGTTTGCAGTCTACATTCAGTAAAGAAATAAGCTTGGTGATTTCTTTTCTTGTAGATCAGAGAGATGAACTTCTTTCCATGATTGAAGAGTTCTTTGTGTTGAGTTTCATCAATTATGTAGCAGTTTGACAAAATTTTCTTGAAAAGTGTTATAATATATTATAGATGTGATCAGAATAATCTTTTATGATGTTCACAGGCAAAGTAAAACAGAATAAAAATAAAACCAAACAGGAAAAGACATAAAAATGCACTGCAAATAATGGTGAGATCAACAACGGGTGGCCAAAAGTCTACCTATTTTTACATGTAATATAGCAGAATTTAGCTATGTACTGATTTGATAGTAACAGCTTTCCATAAAACAGGCCCAAAGTTTCCAGATATTTTGTCAGATAAAAAGTTATAAAATGAGTTCCTGAGTCCTTATCGAGCAAGGGTCTTCAAACTTGGCAAGTTTAAGACTGAGGATGCAATACAACAGAACAGTGGTCCACAGGAGCACAATCTCGGCTATCATGGGACTTCTTTGTATTGCCCCTCCAGAACTGCTGTGGAAAGAGCATTACAATTTGCTATGGTTAGTGCCCTCTAAAATTTGGAGACAGTTCTATGCTCTAACTATCAAGTCCTAAATTTTCACTTTCAGCTTTCAAAAATTAATTCTTTCGTTTCATCTTTTGTAATGGGCTTATTAAGAATCATCTTTTGTTGATCTTTAAGGGAGGCAAAATTTGTTCAGTCACCACATCATTCACTTAACAACCGCAGTGACTCCTTTAACAACCAGCGCAAAAAGTTCATAAAATGAGGCGCAACTCAACTGTCTCACTTAGCAAAGAAAATTTTGAACTCAATTGTTGTAAGTTGAGGACTACTCAACTTACTTGTATTAATTTGTATTACGTATTAATATTATTACATTAAAAGTATATATTAAATATACTAAAATTGTATTATTACAATTTGTATTACTTGTATTAATTTGTACAGTATACTAAAAGTCCAAACATATTCTGCACTCTGAATGTCTTAAATTTTATTACAAAGGTGAAAAGCTAGAGTAGCCTTTCTTTATGTGAGAGCTCCCTCTTGTGGTTAAATGCAGATAAAATAAAGCTGATTGCAGGACAATAAACCCTAGTAAGGCAAATAAGACAATCAAAATAAATTATTTTCACATTTCCATATCAAATAGGCAGGTTTTTTATTGATCTGAGTTCTCTGGATTTGTCACACAACTGAAAAAACTATAATGAGCTGTCATCTGAAATCCATTATGCAACTTTTAAAGTATCTTGACACGTAGAATCTTAATATTTAGGTATTAATATTACGTTATGAAATGAAATCACGGCTTCCTATTGCAGTGGTTGTTGGGTGTTTTTTTCTTGATGGTTAAGCATACAGAATAATGTCTAATGATTGTTTGAATTCATAATCTTCTTGATCAAGTATAAGGCAGATCCCAGTCTTATTGCTAACCTTAGGCAGGAAAATGCAATTAGTAGGTTTAAGTGGAATTTGAAAGAACCCATCTGAACAATCAATTTCAGATTTGTAGAGGAAGAAAAAGAGTGTGCCATCTGTGTTTGACTTTGACACTGCCTATTGCCAGGGGAAAAGCTCTAACAGAGGAACTTCAGAGAGGGGAAAAAAATCACCTATTGTTCCCTAGATCAGGGGTAGGAGTGGAATTATTTTTCCCATTGTTGAATTATCACTGGTGGGATTCTTTGCTTTAGAACACACTGGCTAGAGCTGCAAGGAGTTGTATTTTAGCAACTTTTATAACTGTTCAGGACCCGCTGCTGCTTCTTTTTCTTTTTGTACATACATTGTGTAATGTGCAAATGGGGTTTTTTTGTTCTTTATTGTGTAGTGGTGGATTTAAGTCATGGAACTTACATCACTATATTAGCTGAGTCTTAAGGTGAATGCATAGCTAAAGTAAAATTCCAGTCACTTCTGTTTAAATCATATTTGCCTTTTAAGATAATGTCAGTGGCATTAATTATTTTGGTATGTTATCACATCATAAAATATACAAGTAATTTATGTTGCAGCTATTGAAACATAGGATTAGGGTATTAGAAATGTAAAGCTAGTAAAAGAATCAAATGTTAACACTACATAGAAAAATATTACACTGTAGTGTATTTCTGTAGAACAGTCAATGAACTCGTCTTCATGCTGAATATAGTTTCAGAAAGGATTGTGGAGTAATCTTAGCATGTCTATACAGAAGTGAAGCCAGTTTGTTTATTCCAGGGAAGTTGATATAAGGATGCTTATATCAGGGGGATTGGTAGGAACACTTGACATTTTAAGAACATGTTGGAGGTAGTTTCAAAAATCATTTTGAAGGGACTATGAGGGACATGACTACTCACGAATCACATACCAATGAGGTTGTTCCCTAAAATATTATTTCCAGTCCAGCCTACCTTTGTTGTTGTTGTTTTAGGACAGACAAGTGGGCACATTTTCAAATATGGTGCTGAACTATATCCATTTACCAGTTTTATTTAATAACAGTAGCTAAGTAGCGTCAGATGCATTCATGGAAACACACTAGAGGCTGGTGCTTTGCCTTGAAGGATATTACCTTCCTGTTTAAGTGTAATTTTATTTATTTATTTATAATTAGATAAGCAATAGATAAGATCTATTAAAGGGAAGTATCTGCTTGCAGGCTGAGTTGCCCTATAGCAGTAGCAATAGCACTTAGACTTAAATACCACTTCAAAGTCCTTTACAGCATATTTACATCTATTTACTGAGCTGTTTACAGTGTCAGCATATTGCCTCTAACAATCTGGGTCCTCATTTTACCAATCTCAGAAAGATGGAAGTTGAGTTAACCTTGTGCTGGTCAGAATCGAACTCCTAGAGTGAGTAGTGAATTAACCTGCAGTACTGTATTCTAACCAGTGGGGCACCGCGGCTCTATATTACTATGTTTTCTACAATACTGCTTAATTAATCAGTGTATTTAATTTAAATACTTGTAATTAATAAAAAAATTATCCTCTTTAAATGTATTTATGTCAGCCCTTTGATGTTGACCAGATCAAGAAACCAACCACTGACCATATATATATTTAACCCTACTGTTAATATAACCATTGGCTATATTAACAGTATCTTGAGAATGTCTGATTTTGTTGATCTCTCTTCCCTCTCATATTCCTGTGTATCATGGAGGAGCTTGCCTGTCTATTTTCCAAATACTGACTTGGTACTAACCCAGAACTTAAAGAATATTTTAGTCCTTATTTCTTATTCTCTATAGTTTTGCAATTATGACCAGAATTATTTCTCTTTCAAATTTCTTTAATTTGACTGTCACAAAATTATTTCATTTACTGTTTCAGTACTATCAGCCTGATATTGGAATGAGAGGACCCTTAACTTCACCAACAGATCATCACGATGCAGGAAAAGTGAGTTATTCTATTCTATTCTATTTTGTTCTGTTCTGTTCTGTTCTGTCCCATTCCATTTATCTGTATCTCACCTTTATTATTTTTACAAATAACTCATGGCGGAGAACGTGTCCAACACATCTTCCTCCCATTTCCCCTACACAATGAACTCGTGAGTGGGTTGAGCTGAAAGAGAGTGACTGGCCCAAGGACACCCAGCTGACTTTCATGGCTAAGGCGGGAGTAGAATTCCTTCCCTTCCCTTCTCTTCCTGTCCAGTCCTATCCTGTCCCAAGCAGCTTAAATGTCTTGCAAATTTATCATAGCATTATGTAAGTTCCTCCTGCTCCCTCACCTTACCATCTACATTATCAGAGCATTCTTTGCATTCTTTGGATATTTGTAGAGCATCTTGAAAAGTTACTTGTTTATTCTAGCTCCAAAGAAGACATTTCTCTAAGTGGGAGTAGTGGCTATTCAGAGAAGATATCAGTTGATAAATATCTTGCTGCCAAATGCTGTCTAAAGCTGCTCTCACCAGAGCAGTTCCAGTTTCTATGACTGTTTCATAGGACTGCACTTCTCAAAGTGTGCAAGGTTATGCTGTACTCTGATGTGGCCGACAGATACTTGCATGGCATCATTAATAGATGTTTGGGTCTAGAAATATACTTCCTTTGAGAGAGCACTGCTGTCATAGTTCTCTCTTATTTGGGCATTTGTCTGCTGCCCTAAAGTAAGCTTGCTATTTAACCTGGAGTGAGATGCACAGAAACCTCCACGAAGGGTAGGAAGCTTACTTGTAGTTGATTCCTAGAACACTCATGTGTGCATTCACACAGCTGCATTTCTCTTTCTTGTGCTTTCTTTACTAAGTATTCCATTAATAATGACTATCAGTCAGTGGTGGTATTCAGCCAATTCTGACAGGTTCGGGAGAACCGGTAGCAATAATTTTGATTAGTTTGAAGAACTGGCAAATACCACCTCTGACTGGCCGATCTCATAGCCACGCCCCAAGTCATGCACACAGAACCAGTAGTAAAAAAATTGAATCCCACCACTGCTGTCAGTCCTTTAGAATGAAAGAAAAAGAGGGAGTGTTATCTTAGGCATCCATGAAGATGGAGTTCTTGCTCCAAATTTCCTCAGTTGCGGAATATTCTCAATAAGGCTTTTGCACAGGTGCAGTATCTATATGTATGAATGCACTGTTTACCACTTGAAGATACACAGTTGCAGAAAAATAAACCTGTTCTCAAGGGGTATACATGCCTTGGATTTATTAGGTAACGAGACATTGGTATGGGTAGCTTAATGAAGACATTTCATTATTTTAAATATTAAAGATCAAAATAAATATCATAATACTTGTGATATTACTGAGTAGCTTTGGCTATGCTAAGGAATGACCAGAAACCTGTTCAAGAGTATATTTCAGAATTTGGATTTAAGCTGTCAAGGATATCTTCTTATGACTTTAATATTGCAAGCTGCTCAGAGTCTCCAGAACTGGAGCAACATAAAAGTTGTATGAATAAATAAAAATGTCTCATAACTAAGAACTTCTTAGCAGTGCTGATCATGGGAAACAAAACATCAGAAGTTCCCAAAGTTGTCTATATCTATAGATTCTCCAGGAAATGAAATGGCTCAATAACTCCTGACTGACCACTAGACATTAGAGAAGCTGCAAACAGAATTCACAATCAACACTTCTTGTCTTCGAAAAATCCAGCAAAAGGGAATTCTGACTGACGTCGCAGCGAGATCAGTCAGGGAGAGTGGGTCTCCGCACTTCCGTGCCGTTGGTGGGCTTCGAAAGGAGCCAAAGCTGCCCTGTAGGGGCAGCAAAACAAAGAGGGGCGCCCTGTGAGGTTGCGGAGAGTTGCATCTCTCCTGCCTGACCCGAGGCTTTCTTTTCCCTCTCAGCCACAACGAGGAGAAGAAGCAGCCTAAAGATGGCTGCCATGAAGGTGCAACAGCCGAGGTACAGCTAAGACTGGTGCTGGAGTGGAATTAATGAACAGTGTCTGGAACTGTGTGAGAGGATTCCTTTTTACTCAAAACCTAGCCCCAAAAGGAAAAATCCAGGAGAATTATTGGCTCAGAACTACTTGTTAAAGCAGTGAGTGAACATTTTGAGAAAAATACTAGATTGGAAAGAAAAGATCAAGGGAAGAAAAACAAAAAACATTTAAAAATACAGAAAATTGGATTTTTAAATTGGGAAGGCATTGTTTCAGGAAGGCATTTTAAAATGCTAGAACTATTTATTTAAAAAGTTAACGCTGCTTTTATAAATTGAATTAAAATCAAATTTGATTGAAACAGGTTGGTTTTGTTATAACATTGAAATTTAAGCTGAGAGTGCCACCTGCTGATGAAAGGAAATACAACATATATTTACAAGCCTGGCAAGACCTTTCATATGGAATAAACGATACTTATCTGGAGGATTGTGAAGATATTTACTGAGTTATATGCACATACCCTATGACTACTGGAGATTTAAATGTGAGAACAAGGAAGATGTTTAATTAAAGTGACCCCTGAGTCATGATACATGATTGAATTTATAAAGGGGAGTTAAAGAGATTTTGAACAACTTCCTGGACTACTTAAAGGGAACTGAAGGATTAACTATGGGACATAAGGAATTATGATCAGTGTATTTTTTGAAGAGCAATTTTCCTGGACTGCTGGATAAGAGTGGGGCCTATTAAAGCAAGACATGATGCTCCATCAAAGGGTAATAAGTGGAACTTTGGAAGTATGGTGTTATAATAGGACATTGTAATAAAGACATTATAATAAAAAAATTACAAGGAGATCAAAAAAATAATACATGGCACAGAAGGAAAGCTGGAAAATATAATATAAGGGACAATGAGTAAAGATCAAGATGCCCAGGAAAGGGAGGAGCCAACAGAAAGAATAGAGGAAAAAATAGAACAGATGAACCAGCAAACAAAAGAAGAAGATAAGGAGACAGCAATAAAAATAACAGTGACTGACAAAATAAAACAAGGGGAAAATACTTTAAGGGATTTAAAAAGAGACCTAGAGACGCAGGAAGATATTTTCGAAAGGGAGACAGGGACATGGGTAGATACTTTGAAAGCTAGACAGTGGAAGAGGCTAGAGATGGGAGAAATATTTCGATTGAATAGTCAGGATGTGGATGCCGACAGAAACAAAGATCTAAGAGAGGAATATAAGGGAGGCAAGTCAAAAAAGGAATAAGAATTAAAATACTAATGCAGGCAAAAGATGATGGTTAGAGGAAATGTCTTTTAATATAAGGGTGGAATGATTAAAAACTAGAATAGAGATAGAAATAAGAAAATGGGGGAATATTAATATATATACTTTTATATAATAAAATGAAATCAATAATAAGGGGGGAATATTAGAGATTGAATGGTGTTATTATTATGTATGTTTTAATAATATTGTGATTGGCATTGGAATAATATATTGAAATATTGAAATAATTAAATAATGGAATAGCATAACTTAATATAAATATGTATTAATATCAGAATTACATTAGCTTGATGAATGTGATGAATATGATTAATATTACTATTGTTTTTGTATTAAAATGAAATGAAATAATTAAAGTATTAATGTGGGTAAGAGATGAGGGGTAAAAAGGAAATGTTTTTTTTAAATATAATGGCATGATCAAAAATTAGAATGGATGGAGTTCCGGGTAGCTCCTTCGAGCCGAGCAGCAGCTCCCCCGTGGAGCTGCGAAGCGGCTTAGCGTAAAACGCCAAAAG
>JANHFQ010008558.1:13179-23560 GCA_032468035.1 Aparallactus werneri | reverse complement strand
TGGCTGACCTCTGATTGGCTGACCCCAGCAAATACCACCTCTGATTGGCTGAACACATAGCCACACCCACCAAGCCATACCCACAGTACGGGTAGGGGAAATTTTTGAATCCCACCACTGGATAAATTCCATTTATGGGAAAGATATGCAGCTTTTGTCCTAGTTTTACATCTCTCATAAGAGAAGAACAGAAATTATATGAAGGAAATGAGAGAGGATTTGGAGTCCCTCCCTATTTGTGGCTCTGGCTTCAGCCCCATCCACCAAATGGGCTCCAGCTGGCCACTTCAGAGAGAATGTGGCTGTTTAAAAAGGGGCCACATAATTCCTTTAATATCAAACAAACAAAAACCCCACACATCCAACTCTACCCCAATAGTCCCTTAAGAATCTCTCCCCACACCCCAACAATTTGACTTCACTGTTTCACTAACATGTCCACTGCAGCTTTTGGCCCTCTCAAAATAAAAGTGTCCCACTGGGTACTAAAAGATTGCCTATCCTAACATGCATGAAAGGGTAGGGGTAGTGAATAGGATAGAAATGAAATTACAGTGGTCATGTGTCAGCCTTTTCGATACAGTATATTCCCTTGGTTATGCCAGGAGCTGACAGGAGCTTTCCATTTCTCATGTTGGAGATTTGTTTCTCTAGATTTTTAATTGCTTTAGAATAACAGATTTTTCTTTTGAGCCACCAGTTATGAGACTGATCCAGATTCAACAAACACAAAGCATTGGAAACCTGGCAGTTGGTTGGGTTTTGCATCTCCCTTCAATGGATGGGATGAGATTTTTATTTTACAAAAGGGAAGCTTACAGAATTCAATGTCTTTTATCTTTTTAAGTTTCTGCTTTCTATTTCTATTTCTGTTCTGTCCAAGTCTTTGTTTCCTCTTCATCTTTATCCCTTGTTTGAACCTGGCTGGGCTTCTTGATTCTTCTTCTCTTCTTCCAAATCTTTATTCCATCGGAGGGAAATCACTTGAACTTTTACCTCACATCAGTCTGAAGGAAGAAGATAAATGCCTCTCTTCCCCCCAGTTTTCTCAGCTGCTGCTCCCTTTCATGTTGCCTCTTCTCATCTGGGCAGCCTATCTTTTAGTTTGCTTCTTTCTTTTGACTCCTGTGATTTGGCTGTGTTTATCCTGCCTATTTGTTGTTCTGGCCCATATTTGATTGTCCACTAGGACTCCAAGATCCCTCTCGCAGTTAGTACTATTCAGCCAGGTACCACCTATTCTATACCTGTGTATCTGGTTTTTCTTGCCTAAATGTAGTGTCTATCTTTTCTCACTGCTAAATTTCATTTTGTTAGATAGGGCCCAGCGTTCAAGTCTGTCAAGTTCCTTCTGTATCTTGAGTCTATCTTCTAGAGTGTTGGCTATTCCTGCCAGGTTTCTATTCCTGCAAACCTGATGAGTTCCTCTTCTATTCCTTCATCTAAATCATTGATGAAGATATTGAAGATTGAATATTCTTTTCTGTTAGATATTTAAGCCCAAAATTGCATCTGTGCATCTTTTATTTCTTCTAAAACTCATCTGCTAGTTGTGGTTCTATAATTGGTCTTATTCTCATTTGTATTGGTACATTTTCCCTTGTCTTGAGTGAGATGCCTCAATACTGTGTGCGTTCTCATTGCTTCGTTTTTCCAGTGATATTATTGCTTGTTGCCTATCAGTAAGTGCAGTTAGTTGTGTCCATGCTGCGTTAAAGATTCTATGTAAGCTATCTGATGCTGCTTCCACCTGCTGCTTGAATTATTTCTGTTGGTAGCCCATCTATTCCTGGAACCTTTGTATTTGGTGACTTTTTAACAACTCAATCAGTATTTCTGGTAAGACAAATCAGTGCAGATTTCAATTTTTCAGATTGTATGTAAAGAATATGAATTAGCAAGGCTATCTGACGCTTGACAAAATTTTGTAAAACCACATTGTACTGGATCGATAATAAAAGCAATTATCATCTACATGCCATGGTTGCAGTCAATATTTTGACATCGTTTTACGTTGAAATTGAATGATACTTTACAGTCAGCAGGAACCTTATCAGTCATCATCAGTTACACAAGCATTATTGTAGGTTAGAAAAACTTCACAGTATTTAAAAAGTCATCCTCTTAGACCTCAAATAATATCGGGACTCAGAATTCTACAGATATAGCATAGGACCACTAGAGTATGATTTTCTCTATTTTCATAGATTTATCTGCATCTAAAGAAAGTTTGATCATAATTTTAGGAAGAACTAGAGCATATAATAATGAATTAATTTCTTTTCCCATTTATATTTGACTCTATTATAAAACAATAGACTAAACATTTAAAAGTTGTTAATCGAGTCAGAATTGTTACATATATCCTGCATATTCTTAACATTGTAAACAATATAGTGGAATCTCAGTTCATGAATGCTCCATTCACAACCAATTTGGTTCCCGCCGAGTTTTGAATAGGTTCCCAATTCAAAACTCGGTTGGCGAACAAAAATCACGCCGATTTTCTTTTCTGCGCATGCGCAGATAGCGTTGCTTCAGAACACGACCGGGAACGGATAGAGGTTGCGTTTTGAGGTTCTACTGTATTAGAAATGACTATTATTAAATTGTGGCAAATATTTCAATGAGATAACTTTCCTAAGTCTTTCTTTCTGTTTCCAATTATCTTTGCTTATATGATTCAATAAATATTTGGTTTCATATGCATAAGTTATTTTAGCACATAAAAATTTAATATAACTCTGGTAGGTTGTCTTGTATAATTGGGGTAACGTGACATACATTCCTACATCTGTACAGCTTGTTTTTTTCTATGGCTGAGCATATAACTTCTTCATATATCTCCCTTGTAGTGAACTGAACTGCAGGAAGATAGGAAGTTTGCTCAGTAATACAGTGGACTCTCCTTCCTTGGATGTATTGAAGCAGAAAATAAGTTGCTACCTGTCATCAGCCTAACTTGCCTTTTCCAACTTATTTTATGGCAGATGGAGATAAATGTACAAAATGAGAGGTATAGGAAGGTATTTCTATACTGGTTCTTCAAATTTGTAGTACTAGTAGTTTTATTCATACAGTAATATAATCAATTATAATATAATTAAAACAAGGAGTCTATAAACTAAAAAGTCCAGGACATATACAGTACTAATCCCTAAACATTCAGAATAAAAGATAAGAATGGATGTATTTATTTAAAAGACATTTTTCCTTGGGATTCAAATCATAAAAATACTATAGATGCTCTAGATCAGGGGTGTCAAACTCACATTGTCACAACATCTCACGTGACATATCGTGACTATTTCTCCTTTGCTAAACCAGGAGTGAGTGTGGCCAGCGTGTGATGCATCCAGCCTGCGAGCCACAAGTTTCACATCCCTGCTCTAGATTCTACATAACCATCTCATCTTTCATTGTCCCTCCTCTTGTCTAGAACATATTGCTTGCATATAGTTTTGCCCTTTTTGTTCTTTCAAACATGGAGATGTGATTGTTTATGAACTAAGGAAAATTAGTTCATAATTACCATAAGGGGGTAGATTTAAGAGGCAAAAGTCAATATTTCTCTACCTAGGGTATGGAATGCCTACAGAAGGCCCACCACAACATGAAACAAAAAATAGTTTGATGTTTTTGCTTTGGAAGTTTGGCTGCTTATTAAGATTTCAACAATGCTAACTTTAGGAGAGATATTAAATTGTTGGCTCCACTTCTTCAAACAGTCTAGAAATCTTAGGAAATATTAAATTTCTTAAGGCAATAATAGTGCCAATTTCAATAAAGGAGACAATCAATTAAAGAATTACCATGGGATTATCCTGTTGTCAATCATGGGCAAGGTATTTATGAAAGCACTCTAAAAAATGCCTTCAGAAGAGGACAAGTCAAGAGTTTCTGTCAAGAGGACAGAATTTTGTATTATAACAATTGCTCAAGGAACACACCATAAATGGAAAGGAGCTCATAATTGTGTTAATGAATTGTAGGAGACTTAGATAATGCCCATTAATCAACACTACAGAAAGCACTCATTGCAGAACATATGCTTGCTAAAACGCTATGCTTCCTGCAGCAGCTTTTTGAGGGATCATGGAATTCTATTTGCATTAATGGCAAAATATTCAAAGTTTCACTGGTCTAAGACAAAACTACATTGTATTTTCTTTGCTGCTCAAAATCGTGATTGATGCAGTCCTACAGAAAATCCATGCCAGTTAGTGTGATGTCAAATTTGGACAAGATGAATTCATCACAGATTAATGTTAACCAATGACAATGTGATTTTTGCAGTGAAAGATATGCTTATGACATCCTACTCAGTTATAGAAGCTTCTGCTTATACAGATGGCTTGAACATCAATACTGATGAGACCCACTTTGAGAGAGTTCGTTTTGAACAAGTTGAATTATTTAAATATCTTGGCCCAATTGTTCAAGAAGAGATGACTGCTACAGCCAATATCAGCAACTGAATCAGCCAGGCTGCGTCAGCCTGAAATAGTGTCTAAATATTGCTATCAAAACGTGCATCATTAACACTACTGATGCCTATATGGTGCAGATTCTTGAATCTTATGTCAAATAATTTGAAAAAGCTTGAAGCTTTCCAAATTTGTTGACTATTCCTAAGCCTATATAAGGAATTTGTTTATATTATTATAACAAACTACAAAATGAAATAAAGAATAGTGGTGTAACCAATTTATTATAGTTGATGAAATGTAGAAACATCAAACACACTGAATTGGACACATAAATATCCTGCTATTATAGCTATCATTATTTGAGAATTTAAATCCAAAATTGAATTGTAAGCTTTTGTAAGCTCTATAAAGACTTTTCTAAGGTTTTAAATGCAAAACTGTACAAACGAAAGTTTGCTCATATTTAAAACAAACACACAAAGGGGAAAGAAAGAACACTTTAAAGCAATACCCAACACCACCAGTGGTTTTTAAATCCATACTTTTTATTATAATTAATTTTGAAATCACATTTCTTTAATGATGTTGTATATACTTATATTTCCTTTTATCAACTAGTTTAGAATACAGAAGGGAAGAGAAAAAACATTATTCTCATGTTTTACTGTCAATTCCATCCAGTAGAAAAATCACATTATTGGTTTCAGTTGACTATTGTAAAATTATTAGTCTTATTGTTACTGCTCCTCCTCCTCCTTTTAGCACAAATGTTGCATATGTCATTGCTGCAGAATACAGTAAGTTTCTTTCTACGGTACTAATGTTCAAGCTTATCAATAATTAATTTGTATTTAAAATGCTTATATAGACTGAAATCATGCCTTTCTTCCTATTATAAATGGAATCTTTGATTCCATATTAACCACACAGGAAATACAGTGTTGGTGCAATAACATGCCTGACTCAGAAGGTAGAGAATCCAAAAAGAGTGACTCGCCAAAGAGGACATGTTGTGATACGAACAGGAGACTTCTATAAAACAAGTTTGTTGTTTTTAAAACACGTTAAACAAAATTATTGGCATGATTTCATCATCTTCAAAAGAAAAATGCTTAAGAAAAATTTAACTCATTGCTGTTAACAGCATTTAATTTACACAGCTTGAGTATCCTTCCTGTACATACATTATGGGAAGTTAATATAACAATATTAAACATCTTTAATTAAAATAATGATTTTGGTATGAAAGGAATTAATTTATCATAAATATTATCAAGGCTGCTAACTAATAATGCTATCAATGACATATTTTCAGCAGTTTTATTGTATTGTATTGTAACGAATCACTGCCCCAGGTACAATCCAAAGAAATTTACTTGTTTAGTTGTACTTATACTTGTTTAGTTAGGAGTAGGATCCATGTTAGCATACATATAGCTATTGCATTTATTAATTTTGTTTTGTTTTGTTTAGAAAGGGCAATTGGGACCTACCTTATATTAACTATTTGTCTATCTTCTACAATTATTTCTAAGAGAAATGGCGATGGAACACAGGAAGAATTGGTATTTGAGGGCTTATACCTCCTGTAAGTCAGAGGCGAACGGAAGATCTTGGAGGTGTCCTTCTCTAAGACCATGCCCTCTGGACTTTCGACCAATGGGAACTAACAGGTTTTTGTGGAGAAGATCATCCTCCTCATTCAGTGACAGGAGTTGGCCCAGCCTTGCTAAGGGTAGGGGAGGAATAAATAGAGAGTTTGTTAAGCAGGAATCAGGTGAAGGAAGGGTAAACCTAATTTACACAAGTAGGGAACTGAAGGCTGAGGAACTGCTCTCTATCTGGTCAAAGGCCATCTGATCTCGAGGGATGTTTTTTAAATGATCGTGGGATATGGGATCCAGAGAGCTAGCATGCGACAGGAAATTTTAGAGGGAGGGATTGGGAGGGTTTAAATTGGCCCGAACTGTACTACCTAAAGCCACCCAGCCGAGTGCGAGAGCAGAGGCAGGGGGTGGAGGGAGTCTTTTTAGATGGCCAGAGGGGTCCCCCAGATCCACGGAGAATGCGGGGTTGATGGGACTGGATCCCATGGGGGCTACAAAGGGCAATAAATTATTGGTCATAACTGGGCAGGGCAGGTAGGGCATGAGCAGGGGGGCAAATTATAAGAGGAGAACTCACACTCGTTGCCTCAAAATGATTGCGTGTTCTGGCCCCCTTGGCTCTACTCAGGTTTCTGATGGCCAAGGAAGTCAGAACCCTGGACTCAGACTGCTATTGCTTAATCCAAATTGGTTGGGAACAAAGCTCCTCTAATCCATGATCTCATCTTGGACAAAGAGGCCGACCTGGCTTGCATCACAGAGACCTGGCTGGGCCCAGAGGGAGGTGTTCCTCTCTCCGAAATATGCCCTGCTGGGTTTCAAGTGCTACACAAGTCTAGACTCCAGGGTAGGGGTGGTGGAGTAGCAATTATCATTCGCCAGAAGTTGAATCCACGCAGGGTCCTTGTCTCAGAGATTATCGTATGTGAATCCCTCTTTCTGCAGTTGGACTCATGGGTTCAGTTGGGCTTGTTTCTCCCGTACCTTCCTCCCAGCTGCGTAAGATCAGCCCTGCCTGAGCTGCTGAAGATAGTAGCTGGACCGGCGGTTGAGTACCCCAGACGTATGGTATTTGGGAACTTCAACCTGCCACCCCTCAGCGAAACCTCGGAGGCGGCTCAGGAGTTCATGACCTCCATGGCTACCATGGACCTGACCCAAGTAGTTCAGGGTCTGACCCATAGAGGAGGGCATACACTCGATCTAATATTCCTCTCTGGGCAATGGAGACGTGATCTGGTGATGGGGGATATAGTCTTGCAACCCTTGCCATGGACAGATCACTCCCTGCTTAAAGTGGACTTCCAGGCTCCTGCTCCACACCGCCGGGAGGTGGAGCCTATTGTTTGGTTCTGGCCCAGGCGACTGATGCTGCAAAATCATCCTGTGCATCTGTCCATTTCCCCTAAAGGAGCAACCCATGATGCAGATCGAGGCTTGGCTGCTCCTGCTGTCCTGGTCAGAGCTCATGCAAGCGCCCATTTGCTTTTCACGACCGTCACTCCAGGCAGGAGTTTGAGCATCCACGTCTCCAAGCAGAAGACCTGGAGCATGTCCTAGCTGCATTGATATGAGACCCAACTACATTAAAAATAAAATAGAAGAAGAAACTGAAGCTACAGATGAAGGATGGACCTCTCAATCCCAAAATTAGCTGCTCGGCAGAAAAGACCCCAAGAGTCACTTTCCCAGCAGCCTGGAAAAGATTCCTGAAATGGGAAGGAATTGGTACAGCCTTGATGAGATGCTGGGACACTCCCCATCCGCTCAGATGCCCTGGGGAGCCCCCAGATCCAGGCCTCTCTCAGGTTCTCTCAGAAGGAAGCTTTCCAGGACACACAGCCGGCTTTGTGTGGCGTGACATGCCTCTGTGGTAGGAAAGATTCAGCTGGAGAGTTCAGGCCTTTTGTGAACAGACGTTTCTTGTTCAGCGGGACAATCCTCCTTCACTTTAATAGCAGGCTTGGATGGATGTGCAGAACAAGCGATATTATCCACATTATCGGAATGGTGCAGCAGAGCAGCCCAAAAATTCTGCAGGGAGAGCACAGGCCCTGCCTCTGCCTTCAAAGTGAGCCCCCCATGAGAACAACCCATGGAACATAAGTTGCCTTCAGAAATTTTGAGAGCCTCATCCCTGGAGGCTTTCAAGAAGAGACTGGGCTGCCATCTGTCATAATTGGTGTAGGGTCTCCTGCTTGAGTGGGGGTGGGTGGGTTGGACAAACTAGATGATCTACAAGGCCCCTTCGAACTCTGTTAATCTGTTAAACGTTGACCCAGGAGCAGGACTCATCCCACTGCTGCTCCCTGGCCTTCACGAGGATAAAGGCCCCCTTCAGGCAGGCAAATTCAAGGAAGAAAACCAATGATGGGGATGGCTGGTAGTAAAATTGTTCACATCTGCCTGAGTGGTTCTTCAGACCCACAGAAAGCAAGACGGTCTGAATCCCTCTCCCCGACTAAGTCACGGCCCAGCTTCTCCACCAGGTCCCCCAGCTGGGCAGGACCACCGGATACCAGGAACCGGCCCACGCAAACAAGCAAAGTCCCGTCCGCCCGCAAGATGCAGGCAGCACACGATATCACGTCCTCTCCGACCTGCAGAGAAACCTCCACGGACAGTCCTTGGTGTCTGAAAAGTTGGGGGTCACTGGGCTAGACTTTCCATGGCATGGAAGATAAGAAGTACCCAAGAAAGAAAAAGGGAAAGGGATGCTGTCAGATGCAACTCCCCAATATATTCTGTGTAGTTTTGAGCACAATGGATCCTTCTTCTCAGGTTGAAAGTCATCATTTTGGCGAGACAGAAGGCTGCTCGTGCGATCGATTGCTTCGCTCTCTGTGCCACATCGACAAACATTCGGGAGTCTCCTCTGGAAGAGATGCCCTACCCCCCCCCAATTCCCCAAATGGTTAATGGGACAGGAAAGGCAAAGTCCACATGCAGGGAACAATGGTGGACATTCCTTTTAGTTAGTTAACATTTCATTGTAATTAGGCTTAGGTTTAAATCACGTGAAATCAAATGAAATTTCTTTTTGGGGAGAGAGGCTGTCCGGGGGTAACCCTCAGCCTTCCGGCCCTGGGACTGGGCTACATACATTGGGTTGGGAACAGCTTTGCACGAGGTGGTGAGACGGTTTTCAGAATAATTAAAAACTATAAATTCTGGGGATTTAGAGATACAATCTTGGGACTGATTCCATCTTATTGACAACTGGCTTTATTGGTATTTATAGAAAATTAAGATATTGAAAATGTGGTGGAACACTGAGTGATATTTATAATATTAAAATATTAATGACTTAACAGGTGTTAATAGGTATAATATATAAAGAAAAGTTATTGATGTTTACATATACTTTTGGAGAAAGTGATAAAAATCATAAAGAAAGAATAGTATTGTTTAAATATAAAGAAGGGAATATAGAAAAACCTTAACAAATGGAAAAATAAAGAAATAAGTATAAATTGGGAAACTAGTATAATATAGAACAGGGATGGTGAGCCTATGGCACGGGTGCCAAAAGTGGCACGCAGAGCCATGTCGGCTGACACACAGAGCAGTCGCCTGATACTCTTCCAGGTTCTGGCGCGCTGGCCAGCTGGTCTCTTTTGGTTTTGGGCGCGCATGCGTGCACGAAGACTAGCTGGCCAATGCACATGCATGCAAAAACCAAAAGATCATCTTCCCTGCAGAGCTGCCGGCAAGGACACGCGGGCCAGGCCTTCCCTCCCTCCCAAGATTCTTGTACAGCTCCAGCCCATGTCACCGACACGCGTCTGCAGTCCAGAGCAAATGGCTGGCTTGGGTGCAGAGCAGCAGCCACAGAGGTGGGAGTGAAAACCACCCGCGAGGAGCACGCCTGGGTATGTATACCCGGCCATTCCCTTGTGGCTGTCTCCCCTGTCCTCAGCCCTGAGGAGCACACCTGGTGTGTGTATGCCGGGCCCTGCCAGGTTGTTCCCCTGCCCAACGTTTGCTCTTTGCAGGTGGAGCCGGTGCATGCGCAAAGGACAGCTGGTCTTGAGCACATGCACAGCTGGTCCTATGCACGTGGGCATGCACATAAGACCTGATGGCTGGCACGCATGTGCACGCTGGAAACTGGAAGATCATGTGCTCTTTCAGTTTCCAGTACGCGGGAGTGTGCGTGCACACTCGCTTGCTCCCATTTTTGGCACTCGGTGCCAAAAAGGTTCTCCATCCCTGATATAGATTGATACATAAAATATTATATTCCGGTTCCGGTTTACCACCATGGCGGGCGGCTGCCTCTGAGATCCGCAGGAGGAAGCCGGGGCCGCCCGGTCTCCTGCTCGTCCATGGGAAGCAGGGGCA
>JANHFQ010008553.1:249849-261510 GCA_032468035.1 Aparallactus werneri | reverse complement strand
GTACAAGTGTTAAAACAGTAGGAACTGGAATTGGAAAGGGAAGAACAAGTTGTTTTAATTGTTGCTTTTAGACAGTTGAACAGGTTCCTTGTTGGAATTTTGTTATAATCCTTCTGAGATGCTCGCTTTTGATAATAGCTACATTGATTCTTCCTAAACTCATTTATTCAGAAGTAGCCTTTGTCACTTATCAAAGTGACACCAAGCCCTGGTTATGATTGACGGGTGGAGTTGTTTTTGCTTCTTGAATAAAATGCAAAAAGGGGAAGGGTTGTTACAGGTTTATTGATGAGCCACAAATACATGATAGCTGTGTAGATGATCATCTTCAGTCTGATGAATGCCATCTGAAGTTAAACAAGGGTAATTGAAATCTCTGTTTCCAATATATTTATCACACAAGTGTTGCTTGGATTGCTGCTTCAGTGTTTTCTTCACATTTTTTCCATCTCCACTCTAGAAGGAATAGAAGTATATGAATTAATCACCTTGCTTGCCAGGTTTTGCTTGGTTTTGTTTTGATATGTATTGTTTTATGGTTGTTTTTAATTTTAATTTACCAACCGGAGTCATTGTAAGCTGGGCAGCCATATAGGTTGAAGGAACAAATAAAAAAGTAATCATACTTAATGCCAAGGAGTTACGACCTTCTTTCTGAAGTTGAATTTCTCTCAGAACCCTGGGAACTGGGGAAATGATTGATCTAATTTACAGGAAATTGATGGGTGAAATGGAGCAGAATAGTTGAGCAGAATAGTTGAGGAGAATAATCTCTGCTTCTTAACAGCCTTGTTACAAAGACTGGGAAATACTGGTTTCAGTGTATAAGAGATGGGGAGAGCTGAAACAAAAAGGGCTCCATTGGGAGGAACCCTAAGAACCCGACAGCCTCTCTTCAGTGTTTTTCTATTCACCTGTTTCCTTTTACCTGTTGAACTCAGTAGGTCAGCATAATATTTGAAATGACACTGAACCCCGCCCCCCAGCAATTTCTACAGAATGTTGAGTTAATTTTTTTGAATGAAATGGTACTTTCACTCAAATCAACTTTTCTTTTTAAAAAAAAAACCTTTCCCACCTGCTTTTCTTCCATGTGAAAAATAACAAGTGCAGCAGTAATGTGAACACAGAAAAAGAGAAGCATTTGAGAATCTTCTTCAGGATCTGTCAGGATTACCACTTGTCTTTTGTCTCTTATGGAATAACCCAATAAGTGTTGGATCTCTCTGCTGATTGCAATGTAAACACTTGATCTCTAGCTGAACTCTTTGGATGGATGAGACATTTTATTATTTATTTATTTATTTATTTATTTATTTTATTATGGCTTTGATGTGGGAAGCTCTTTATATAAGTGCAAGCAATTCCATACTAGGTACATCTGTTTTGGTTTTTCTGTAGTGTAATAATCTGATTTTGCCAGCTATGCCTTTTTCCTTTTACAAACTCTTCTGGGAGCAGCAGGAGGCATCAGTCTTGATGGAGTAGATGATACATTATTCTAATTTGATGGGCATGTTAAAGTAACTCTTGCCCCATTATTATGCTGCAGCTGAGAATAAAATCACCAACACAAGATGCACATACACAGCAAGGAATATAGGTGTCCAATATCCAATACTATTCCATAGAGACACCTAGGCCTACAAACATTTAACTCTGGTTTATTTATTTATTTAGTGTATGGCAAAAATGTTGAAAGGCATGCCACAATAACATTCTCAGTGAGCAAATAAGAAATGATTTAACCCTGAATTTAAAATAAACACTATTGTTTGTCTGTTTTATTTAAATCTAGACTTTCTTTTAGATTCAGAAGCTCAAGACAGATAGAATTTCCTCCTCAATTTTATTTTCACAACACTCCTGTGAGACAGACTTGATTAAGAAATTGTTTGAAGTGTAGTATTTATTAATTAAATTTATATTCCATCAATCTCAGTCTACAAAGCGATTCTATAATAGTCCAAAAGCAGTAGAGTTCCAGGGTTAGATGGGGAATTGAATCACGTCCAGGCCTTACTTTGACATCTAATTATAACATGGCTAGAATTGAACGGGGGCACTGCCACTTCAGATAGAAAACCAGGAAGAATAAGTAAGAATTGGAGCATAAGAGACTTGATTAGAGAAGACCACTGGTCTCTTCATCTTCACAAGTGGTCAATGTTTGGTAGAAGTTAGTGTACAGTAATACCTGGATGGTTACCTCTTGCCCATCCTTGATTAAAACATTTTATACTTCACAAGCTTTCCAAATCAGGCATAGATACTTGGAAACCTGGTCAATATTAAAATAAAGCTTCCAACAAATCATATTTTTAAAAACATTGCCTGTCCCTAAGAAGTGCAATTTGCAACAATACAGTCATACTTTGGTACTCTACAGCTTTGAAACTCATCAAATTTGGTACTTGACGCATTTTGATGAGAAAACTTTGTTCTGGTACTCATCCTTTGTTTGGTACTCAATGACAAGGTAGGACTTGGTGTCGGTTGCCTCATGACTTGTTATCCTTCTCAACTGAAACAAAGGATCTCGTGTTAGTCATGTGGTAGGTCTTGCCTTGTGCATATCCCCTTGTGGTTTTGTCTTACCTTCTGTGGCCATTTTGTGTATTTCTGTTCTTCCCCCCATCAGTACAGGCAAAGTGAAGTTTTACTTTATTTAATCTAAGGATTTATTAATTTTTAGGTTTATTTCTTATGTAAAGTCATGGTA
This sequence comes from Aparallactus werneri, assembly GCA_032468035.1. NCBI lineage: Eukaryota > Metazoa > Chordata > Lepidosauria > Squamata > Lamprophiidae > Aparallactus > Aparallactus werneri. The sequence continues at coordinate 258,788 of JANHFQ010008553.1, read as the reverse complement.
TACAATCCTAACTTTTTTGTATTGCTTTAAAAATGTGCATTGCCTTTGGTTTGGGAACACATTACATTTATTTATATTATTCCTTATGGAAGAAATTTCTTTGGGACTTGTTTTTGGTACTCATGCCCCCCCAAGCCAATTAATGATGAGTACCAAGGTACACTATGTAGAAAACATTGTCATATCATCCAATATCTTAATCCTGCGTTTCTTTTAGAAGCATTGGGATTGGTGAGCAGCTGGAGCAATAGAACTACAGTCTTTCTCTCAGTGTTTTGTTTTTATGGAAAACTTGGGTGAGGTTTAGATATTTATCAGTTTGCCAGAAAATTGCCTTTAAATGAGACCATCCAAAGCAAGCCCAAAATTTCAGGTGCAGAGTGCTTTATTTCAGAAAATAACTTGAAAAAATGTAATGTTAGTTGGACGAGAGGTCTTCAAACCAGCCTTCTTCCATTTGCTATGTTGTGTTCCAAAGTATCAGGCAGCACACCTTTTAAGTCTTGCATGTGAAGGCATTCAGGCTTTCAAAGTGACCCAATGTGGTTGAAATAAGGCTGAGAAGAGAATGAGGGGGATGGTTAGGTCAATTTCTGAGAGTATGTGGATGGGTGATGTGTTAAAAAGTCAGCCAGCAGTCTTGCTTCTTTAAGAAGTAGCTGCTATGAATGTTTTGTCTGGTTATAAAATTCTCCTTTATTAGAAGCAGGCTGATGGAAGTCTCCTTTACTCTTTAATCCTCAGCAAATTTTCATTGCTCCACTTTTTTTGAACAGGTAAAAACATTAATGAGCAAAGCTCTGGGCTACAACCTTCCATTATTTTTATGTCTTAAGAGGCTACATCAATATCTTTGAGGCTGCCTCTTTCTTTGCAGCATACCAATTTCTCACCAATATTTTTAGGGATTAAAAAAAAACCCAAACAAATGAGGCTGCTTACTTCTGGATTAATAATAAGAGATCCCCAAGTTTATGATATTCAATAGGTGATGTTGCATTAATAAGCTAAACTACCACACAGGATTTCTCTGAGGATACAATGACAACAAGGAGGACAGGATAGAGCCGTATATGCTGCCTTAAACTCTTCAGGGAAAAGGCAGGAGAATGTAAACAAGTTTCTGCTTGGAACTGAGAAAGGGCTTTCCCACAACCCTAGAGATTAGTTTGACTTCAAGCTTCCTTGTGTTTGATACCTAGTGCTGGTACTGAAGAATCAAATATTGGATGACTAGCAATTGGAAAAAGAGAAGTGTAACAGCTGGGTTGGTTGTTTTGTGGAAACTGTTGGTGAGAGATCGCTGACCTGTGGACAGCTATTTTCTCAGTAACATTTCAAAACAGGAAAATGCAGCTTGCATTTCAGCTCAGATTCACCAGATTCATCTGGAAGCTAATTTGAGGGAGGAGGAAAGGGTCTGACAATCAGGTCAACTGTTTTAAAATAATTAAATGCTGGTTCAGCAGTGTCTCAGGAAGATAAGTTCAGATTTTGATGTTTGCGTTATAAAGTTGTAGTTTTATATAGGCTATTGCTACAACCTCCAGAGTTCTACCAACAATTACCTCCTGTCAAACTGGGTTCCTGTCTCCAGCTTCTACCTGGACATGCATAGCAAAATCATGCTGATGTTTCTTTCTTGTCTCTCCCAACAACCAAGAATAGCAAGTGTAATAGGTATTGGGTAAATATGTGGTGTGGCCGGAATACAAAAAGAACACATTCTCTATCTCTTTGATCATACCAGTTTTATAAATACATGAAAGGTTAGAGAGGAGATGGAATTTTTTCCCCCCTTATTAATACTAGATGTTAAAGATTAATGAAAATGATTGGAAGTATTTTCAAGTGAAGGTGATTTTGCTGTTTTATAGAGCATTGAATAGCTTCAGGTTAGCCGAAGATACTTTGATGTGGTGGCAAAACATTTCACAAGAGTCTTTTGCTTTCCGTGCATAGAAAAAAAAATACAAGGATCAATAAAATTACTGATATATGTACTGCTCTGTTGTGAGTGTTGACCACGTTCTTTGTATAGTTTCACTTTATTATGGTTAGGGCATTAAAATTATAGGTCATTTAATGGATTTGTCTGTAGCAAATATATTAAATGAAAGCTACTGACTTTAAATTTCAAAATATTTTGCACCTCAACTTTGAGTTTCCTTTATATATTCCAAATACTAACCTGTTCTCCATGGATTTGGATTTGATTTCAATTTCATGGAACAATGCCCCACCAAATCCCAGTTTTTACATATGAGGTTAAGATTGGGTTGATTCAGATTTCAAATGGTTTGTTTGTTTATTCATGTCAGATGCATCACAATTAAAATAAGGCATGCTATAACAGTCTTATTAATATGCCTTATTTCAAATGGTGGAGAAAAGGCTATCACAATTTACCAATAGCCTATCTTTATTGATAAATCAATTCATTTTCTGAAAAGAAGAGTGATTCCTCAAGGGAGGATGATTTCACACAAGAAACAAGGAACTGCTATTTTATTAGACTACAAACTGATTCTGAAAATCTGGATAGAGTACAGGAAAGCTAATATTCTCAGTCCTGTTTTCTTACAAATGTCAGAATCACAACATCAGCCAATCTTCAAGTCCTATTTTGAAATGACAAGTCATGTCAAATAAAATCTGTAGCCAGGCTTGGGTGTTAGGTATGTTCCTTTCCAACTGAATATTTTTTATTTTATTCAGTTAAGAATAAGCATTCTAGCAATTGGTTTTGAAATTGATGATCAACTTAGTTTTAGGAGACAACTTTGCTTGGTTGTAACAATCTACAACCTCTGACTACTGTATGTGTATATATGTTAGATAATTTTGAAGCATACAGATAATAATGAATACCCCAAAGCTAGGAATTTCTCATTGTTACCCAATGCTCTGCGTAAACAACACCTTAGCAACAGTATTTGAAGTCATGAATAGAAGATTAATGAATAAGATGACAAATAAACCATAGGTTTAATGCAGAATTGACTAGAGACAAAGCAATATAGTGACATAGCAATTCTGTATAGCTGTATTAAAAAAGAGAGATTTCTTTTCTGTTAGAGAATGCAACTGCTTAATTTAAATCTGTTATTTGTTAGATTTGAAAAAGTTATAGCATAAAATTAGTATAATCAAAATTAACATACATATTAGTTTGGATAAATGGTACTGAAAAGTATTGGAAATAAAATTGATTGAAAAATTGACACACTAACAAAGAAGCCTTTCATGAAATAGTGTTTTACTACTGTTTGGTCTCCATATGTTAATAAAATAATTCCTAATGGAGTAGATGAAAATGACCATTTGGACACAAATATTAAAGATAGACACTAGAAATCTCACCTGTTTCCTAAAGATTACAAATTAGTGTTTATATCTCACAAATTAGATTATATTTGCTCTTGTATAATTTTGGGGGTTTTGTTTTTTTATATATATTGAGGTCTTTTTATTAGTGTTTAATTTTTTTAGCATTCTATTGAAGCACAGTTGGTTTAAATAACTATTTTAATAATTCAGGTAAGGGCAGAGAAAGATGCCAACTGAAGCCCTAAAGAGTTTACCTTAAGCATGGACCAATGCTCTGACTTGGAGATAAAACATGGGAAGACAGAATAGCTGCAGAAAAAACAAGTAGGTGAAATCAACCCCATAGAGTCCCATAGGACTCAATTATGCATCCTAGTTAATATCACCTGACCTGAATCATTCTTTCTGAAATATACCCCTTATAAATAATTATCATTTCCCTCTTGCCCTTTAGAGATGGCTTAAAATGTTATTCAGACGAATTGGAATAGTCATTCCCCAAGGATTAACTTCCCTCTTAGAATCCTTGGTAGTTAGACCTTTGTAAAACCAATCGGAAGCATTCTAATCTCTCTTGCTTAGATTTTGCTTCTTCCCCGTATAATTCAAAGAGGACCTATTTCTGCCTCAGCCCTAATGTAATAGAAATGGCTCACTGAGAGCACAGGTAGTATAGTCATTTTTGCAAGATTTTTCCTTGGAAAGAAAAAAAAAACTGCTTTCCATCTTTTTCAGCAGCGACCAATATATTCAAGCATTTTGTACTGTCACTATGATATTTGGTTAAATCTTTTTAACATTTCGTGGCATATGGCAGTGCTTCCCAACCTTTTCCCTTGGTTACCCCCAAACCATTTTTGGAGTTTAGCAAACAGTCATGTTTTGTTACGAAGGCAAGAGTGAAAAATCCTACTTCACACACTGTGCAGGAACTTTGAAATAGCAGTAATTGCATCATGGCCTCCCCAGCTACCACAGGATATTCATTGTGAATTGTTAACAGTAAAGATGTCAACTCTTCTTTTCTTCAAATAACATTCTGCACTGACTGCGTGACCTAAGCTCAGTCATTTGCTCTGCAAAACCATTAATGGGTTCATATGTTGTTACCCAAAGTGAAACCACTTTTATCCAATTTTGGATAATTTAGCCAGGCCTAGGAAGCGCTGGCACACGGCAACCTCCACAATGCTTCCTTCTGAAATGTTTTTTTATTTCATTTTATTGCCTGACTGCATGATACCATGAAATAATTGTGAATTCAATGTGCTAAGAGATGAAGTATAGATTCACTGTAAAGATATTAGAGCTCTTATTGGTTGGAGTAATAGAGGCTACATTTCTTCATTATTGAGTGGCACAACATGCTTGATTGCAACTGAGATAGTATCTTTGGCCCAATTATCCGGAATACACATTAAAGGTATCACGTTTTAATTTTTTGGATCTCTTTTAAAAGATAGGTGTCTCATTGATTATGAAGGCAGATGCAAATTCTTATTAAGTTTCTTAATTTTCCATCAGTACTTATTTAATTTGTCGTACATGAATGTAATCACCTGGCATATTTAAATATTTTTATTGCTGGACTCATCACTATTAGTGATGCAATCTGGGAGAAAAATTATTTTTGGTGTCTCATAGTTTCATTGTACGTTTAATATAGTTTAGTGCTCCTGCATTCATGTACCCTTTTTCTGGAAAAAATGTCTATTTTCTGAAGGACATCTTCCTTTTTGGATTCTGCTTGTCAAACTCTGGATGGCCTCTTGGACTTGATACTTTTTCTGAACTATATTACAAAATTGAAGTACATAAAACTTCAGCTGGTGACATGACATCCTCACCCCTGATATCATGTCACCATCCTCCCATCTCTGTGCTTCCTGGAAGACTAGAGAGGGGAACCGTAGACTTCTGACCAAAATGGTTAAATATTCACGAGGTACAAGAAAATAGCAGGCTGCATGTAAGGAAAAGGGAAGTTCTTGGGTTCTTTCCCAAGCTGCTTTCTAATCTAGAGAGCTTCCCCTTTGTTTTGATTTTATCTTAAAATAAGTGCTAAAAAGAGAGTTAGGGTTAAGTGTCTTCTACTTCCAAAAAGTTGATAGTTGTGAGTCCCTGCTGTGACTACTTCTTTGCCATTCTTGCACTTTCTGTGCTTTGATATGTAGTTGACCGTTGGGTACAAAGATGTAGTGAGGCTTTGACTACTTCCACAATTTTTGCTGTTGACCAAAGCAGCTGGCTTTGTCTGCCATTATGGGTCTTTGCTCACCTCCAGAGCAAGAGAGTATCCTAGAATATCCGCACAAGTTGCCACTGAGTAAAAAAATTTTTTGCTTCTTCCACCAAGTTGTCCATTGATCTTAACAGAATTCTGGTAGCATCCACAACAGCAGAATTCTTATGAAAAATCCCAGGGAACCCAGTGTAGATGTGAACTTGATTTTCTTGTCACTAAAAGATAATCAAGAGTTTTAAAAAAGCAAAAGGGGAAAAAAACCCTCTATATTGTAACAGAGTCCACCAACTACTTATTGCTTGGGTAGTATATAACAAAATGATCACAACTGGGCTGTCAATCAGAGCAATCAAATCCTTTCAGGCATCATATAATAGAATATGTTGACAGAGCACATTTATTTCAGGAATATGGCAGGTGAGCACTTTTTATTTTGAAGAGCCTGCTGTATCTGTGTATTTGGTTTTGGGATTCATTCTACAGACTGCTTTTCTTATTACTATTGCATACTATTCTCTCCTTTGCAGCCTGGTTGAGAAGAATTGTGTTCATCATGGCCCAAGGATCCAGTGACATGGATACTGGGGAGCAAGAGGACAGTTCTCCAAATATGATTGTTTACCGAAAGGTAAGACGCTGAAGCGTCATTCGTAACTTCTATGCTGGCTTCTGAACTAGATGATTAAGGAACCATTAACTCTTTAAAAACCTGTATGTTAATACGTGTAGTCCTCAACTTATGACAGCAATTGGGCCTGGGACTGCTGTTGCAAAGTGGTGCAGTCCTAAAGTGCGATGCAACGGCAGGTGAGGTAGTGCCAGTTGTAACTCTAAGACACATGTATCACTAAGCAGAAAGTGGAGGAAGTCCCATGTATAGAGCAGGGGGGCTGGGGAAAGTCCGGTGAGGCCTGGTACAGGCTGTGCATGAGTTGGGGTGTGTGTGCTACAGTGAGGCACAAGTGCAGGAAGGCTGGGAAAGTGGGGTCCTGGTGTGTGTGTGTATAAAGAATGTGAATGCAGGAAGGCCCAGGGAAGGACGGAGCTGGTGGGTTCCTGCTAGTGTGTGAGCCCAGGGAGAGTGTCCTCATTGACTCTGCTTGTGGGAAGCTGATGGAGAAGGTCAGCAATCACTTGACTCAGGGGGTGCTGCATTGACCCAGAAATTTAAGGACTGGTTGTAAGTCCTTTTGTTGAATGCCATCATAAATTTAAGCAGTTGCTGAATGAATAGTTATAACTGGAATACATTTGTATTTTCCTTTGGTTTATTGACCGATCTTTATTTAGTCAGCGAAAAGATTTGTCAGAAAGTTAAAGTATACCACCAAAGTTTAATCCATAAAAAAAAATACTCTAGCAACAAGAGACCCTTGCTCTGTTTTCAAGTGGGTGGTGAGTAAGAAAGGAAATATGTGAACCCTGTCTCCATAAAAGCTCCATACTGCAGCTTCGACAAAGATAGAGCATTTGGGGGAAGTCCTGGTTTTCTCCTGGAAAGGAACTCCAAAGCAACTATCCATTCACCAGCTCCTCATTCTGCCAAGGTTGTTTCCATTCCATTCCATTGGTTCCTTGGAAACCAGTACACTGATCTCTTCAGTAATGTTGTACAGCTATGAAAAATGGAATTTTGGAATCGGGAACAAAGAGTCTGGTACACAGACTCTGGTATAGTGGTTAAGAAGCTGGCCTAGAAACCAAGAGGCTGTGAGTTCTAGTCCTGCCTTAGGCATGAAAGCCAGCTGGGTGACTTTGGGTCGGTCACTCTTTCTTAGCTCAATCCATCTTATAGGGTTGTAGTTGTGTGGAAAATAAGAGGAGGAAGGAGTACTATATTTCTTCGATGCTTTGAGTTACGGTACTTCTAAAGTAAAAATAAAAGTGGAATTAAAAATCTAATAAATAAACAAGCAAGCCAATAGAACAAATGATGCTTTTTCACTTTATGTTCATCCAAATGGTTGGAAATGGAAATTGCACTTGAATCTAATCAGTATTTACATTGGGGAAGCACTGCTGAGTTTCACTAATCTCGGTTATTGGATTCAAATGTTATTTACTTAAAATCGATTCAAATGGTATTTACTTAAAATCCAGCATGTTTCTATATTTAATTAATTGGTTCCACCTTACCTTGAAAAATGAATTAATCTTAACCTCCATAGATTACTGTAATAAACCTTGTTTTGTTAAACAAAATGCATCAGGACCAGTTTGAAAATTTCTTCATTCCTTTTTCTTCTTATCTGCCCCACATTTTCCCTCCCTGTAAAGATGAAGGTCTTGGTCAACTTTTCAAGGCCTGCATGTATGTTAAAATTTGCATTCCCAATGTGACTCCTGGCAAGCCTGTTTAGTATTTGTTAGGTCCTATGCGTTAGAATCTAAAATCCTTGCTTACATGAGAATATCCGTGCCTTGTAGTTGCACTTAGAAAATTAAAAAACAATTAATGGCTGATATTGCAGGCTCTTTTTTATATGGTCACTTACCTAAGAAAAGTTGTAGATAAACTGGGGTGGGTGAGTATTGCCAAAGGCTGTCATATTTGCTGGGCACAACAAACATACGTTTACTTTCTGCTTCCACACCGATAGTAATCATTTTGGGAACAGTGAGTAAACATTTCAGATGTGCTAGCCATATATGAAAGACCAGCCTCTTACATACAACAGCAAACATGAAATGCCATGCTGGATTTCATCAATGATTTGAATTGAAATCTAGTACATCTGGAAGGGAACAGATAGAAGAAAGTTGATCCAGTCAGTCAAGACGTTTCACTAGTAGGGTAAAAGATAAGCAGAGGTTTATAGTATATAATTAATATCAGACAATTCAAAAGCTGAACATTTGGGTTACATTCATATATTTAACTTTGGGTCTACCTCTAGAAGTATGATTCCATAAAATTTTTGAATTGTTGGCAGACAATATATTAGTAAACTTTCAGAATAATAAACTATGTATGGTGCTTGGATAATTATTCTGCTCTAGTTGTCTGCTTCTCTCTTTCTCTCAAGACATATGCTGTTTTGGAACAAATTTTAACTTGTCCTTAGCAGAGGGAGGTCAATTAGAGTATGTTGTTTTGAAGGCAACAATATATAATTGTTTTGCTTTATTTTCTTATTTCCTACTTTTTAAAACCCCCTTTAAAGTATAAAGTAAGGTAATATACATAAAGATTACTAACCTCAATATTATTAAAGCATTAATTTCTAATAGGAATAAAAAACCAGCAGCACAGAGTTTACTACAGCAGAGGTCTCCAACCTTGGCAACTTTACAACTTGTAGACTTTTAACTCCCAGAATTCCTCAGCCAGCATGCGTTGGCTGAGAAATTCCGGGAGTTGAAG
>JANHFQ010008553.1:81460-92049 GCA_032468035.1 Aparallactus werneri | reverse complement strand
CATTAGGCTCTTCTCCAGTGAGTCCTTCCTTCTCATTTGGTGGCCAAAGTATTTAAGTTTCATCTTCAGGATCTGCCATGATGTATCATGACTTTTTTCACCTTCACTAAAACATAGGTGTGGCCAGCACATTATGCATTTGGTCCACAAGCCGCGAGTTTGACACCCGTTCTACAGAAATTGCAGGGGAGGTTGATGATTTGCAAGGGTCCAATTGGCCTGTTAAGGGAACATACTCCATCCGGCCATAGGTCTTTTTCTTGGGCAGGGGCCATTTTTCCTTCAGCTTACAGCACAAATAGAATTGATCAGCCACCAATTCTCTACTCTGGTAGGAAGAGTGACCTTGAGTTATATATTCCACAAAGCCACTATTCCTACTGGTAACCTCCCTTACCATATGCAATTCATTCTTTTCTTTCTCTGGCCACTCTGCTCTGGGGCAGTATGTGTACTGCTATTGTTGCGCCTTGCTTTCTGGAGGACTCCATAGCTATAGGGGACTTTCAGCAAAGGATCTGCATTTCGTGAGTGGAAGAAAACAGCAAGGAGATCTCCCTTCCCTTTCCCCTCACAGCTGCAACAGAAACAGTGCTGTCGCCACCCACCAACTCACTATGAGAGCAACAACACTGTCGGTTTCATTTGTGAGGTGCACTTGTGGGGGCAACGGTTTCTCAAATGGCAAGTTTTCTTCCTGAGAGAATCTAACTGGAACCAAGAAACCTTTGCATAAATGAGTTTTTGTGACATGGCAGAGAAGCGGTGAAATACAAGAGTGAAACCACCACCTTCTGCTATTTCCTCTAGGATCGCAACACTGCAGGTAAATCCTAGCTGAGTAAAAAACCTGGTTTCAAGCATAAAACGTTCTGAATTGCGGCAAGAACATTCTGAAACCCTTTCTAGAACATTTACTTCTTGACAACTATGAACTACCTCTGCGGTAATTTGGTCAAGTTTTATATATATATGCACACACACACAGAAAGAGAGAGAAAGAGAGAAAAAGAATACAAAATATTCTGGGGCAGAGCATTATTAAAATTTAATTGTAAAAAATTTACCAGTTATTAATCTTGACATTTGCTTTTAACACAGCTCTGCTTTTTAAAAGGAAACTGATTCAGTATGTAAAAGAACAGTACATAATGTCTTCAAGCAAGGAGCTGAATACACCAGTCACCAATAAGTTCTTAATCCTAAGAGTCAATAAGATTACTGAAATTTGACAGGAAGTTCTTTTTAAGAAAAGCTGTCTACAGGGCAAGCTGATCCTGAGCCAGTTGTTACAATACAACAAGTGTATTGGTGAACCTGCATATCTTTTGCTGCTAAAGAAAGAATAGAATAAGTACAGCCTAGGAGAGAGTTTTATCAAAGAGGTGCTGCCACTGAGAATACTCTTAGCCACAGTCTGGAAGTAAACCACTTGGCACACACACACAAGCTATCATTGATGTACTTGATTGGATGGTCTTGGGAAGTAGTATCAATTCCTTAAATTGGGTTTTGTAACTCACAGTCAGTGCGGTATTTCAGCAACAGAGTTATATAAGTCCAACTTAGCAGTGGGAGAATTTGGTAGCTACATTCTGCACAGAGATTCCTGAAGAATAGCTCCACACGCAGCACATTTCATCCCTTCCTAAGTTTCTTCAGGGTGATAGAAACAGTATATGGGCCCAACTGCACTTGGAGAATGAAGAGGACTTTTATAGAACAGTATCGTTTCTCAGAATTTTGGCTTTCAAATGCATGGTTAAACTAAATTATTTGAGATGATTTCTCAAACAGGCATCTAATAATGCAACTTCTAGTATTAGAGAATTTTAGATTGCATATATCCAAAGGTTTCCATTATCCAAACCTCACTCTATAGCAAATTAGCACATCAAAGATAAATTTACCAACTCAATCTTACCCAGATCCTCATGGGTATCTCTTCCCCTTTTCATGATCCCTTGCAAATTTAGGAACAGCTAGATAAAAACTTGTGGATGTTACACTTTATTTACATCAAGGAAGTGAATCATTATACTATTTAGCTTATGATATGGCATAAACCATAAGCCACTCGTGTTCGAGGATCAGACATGACTGAATGGCTGATGACAATGACAACAGCTTAAACTGCGCCATAATTAAAGTATCAGTACATAAGGTGATGCAACTTGTAGCTTCTCTCACACATTTAGAGTGACACTGCAAAGATCTAGGCCAGAAATTAGCACCTGTGAACAAGGATTTGTTGAATTACAACTCCCATCATCATTGGTCCTGCTAGCTGCAGATGGCGGCTCCCATAATATTTACAGAGTCAGAGATTCCTCACTTCCAGGAAGTCAACGGTTGGCCGTCAGAGATTACATCTTTCCCAGTGAGAAGTGGAAGCTGTCTCCTTAGACAGTGTGTACGTTCCTTATGTGCAAGATGTTTATTATACATGTATTGCCCCTTATTTTCCATTCAAGGTTATCTCCAAATGCCTCCCCTGTGGTTTTAACAGAAGGACAAGTTGCCCAGCAGAGACCTTGTCCACCCTCTAGTAGAGCAAAAGCAGCTGCTGGCCAGTGAGCAATTCTGGCTATCAGCAGACAGAGAAATGTATAGATGATTTACCATTGGCTCTTTTAGGCAGCTGTAGCCCCCAGGCCAGCTGGAATGCGCCAATTCACAGCTGTGCCTCCCACTTCAAGCAACTGGGTAGCAGACCGTCTGTTTTGGAGCTGCAGGAAGAATTGCATGTGTACAGCAACAATACACATCAACCATCAGAGCATCTGTGGTTTCCACCTTTCTTCTGGAAATAAATTAGCTCATTGCCCTGAAATCTGGACATGTTGTTAAAGCATATCCGGTTGCAATAAAATAAAATATAAAAGTATAAGGCCTTGTATGTGTTCTTTTCAAGGAGCTAAATCTGTGAGCATTCCAAATTACTTCTTTTTCATCATCGGGGAGAGCTCCATTATCACGCTTCCCTTGCTCCCTGGTTTTGTGCACATCCTTCAGCACAAGCTGCTGTTTCTGCTGCCAGCAAAAAATATTTACCTGTCTTCTTAAGTTAGAAAGCACAAACCCATACAGCCTTGAAATCTTTGACATAAATCAAAATTGATCCAGAATTCTGTATGTATGTGACATTTCAGATGGCCATATTTTACAAAGATCTAAGATTTGCTTTGCGCTTTTAAACAACCGTCTCTGTACTGGTATCCTTAGGATATAATGAAAATCTTAGCTGCTTTAGTGCCAACGTGTTCAGCAGACATCAGACTGGAATAGACTGTTTAAAACTTAACCAACAAACCAGAGCAAGTGATGATGTGCTCAGTGCCATGTTTTTCAAACATCCATCCCCTCGTTCTACAATGCGTCCTTGCCTTGGCATGGCTTTTTAAAATATATACAGGAAAGCCTTGGGAATGCTCAGTTCTGCCTTTTCTCATGTCCCTTTCTTCTTAATGCCACGCTTACTGAGTTTCCTTTAAAGGAAATAGGATAGAACATTTTAGCACATCTGTCTCTAAATCAAGCAAAAATGTGCAAAAATGCACATTCAGATGTGTCCCTGAATTTTACAGGGAATAATTTTCTGCTCCAGGCTCTGAATCCCAGCTCAGAACTGAAGCTGTTGACCCACTGTGTACAATAACTTTCAGCTCTATTAATCAAAAAGTGTTCTAAATAGTAGCTCCACCTAAACAATATGGAAAATTTGAGTAATTTTTACAAAGGTTGGGTTCTATTGTGGTTTCTGTGACTTGGTGTATTGTGCAAACCCAGATAAGGCAATAAATTTATGTTTGGGTTGTGAGAATCCAATCAACCAGGTAAATTCAATCAGCCAAGATTTAAAATTACTCACATTAACATGTAGCACAAATGTGATGGCCAACTTGGTTCATCTTTTATTCTATCCAGGGAAACCTTCTCAAATTTCACTAAGAATGATGATGATAATGATGATGATGATGTCATCCATTTAGTTATGTCCAACTCTTGTGATTCTGTGGGCCAGGTCTTTCAACATCTGATCTTGCACTACTTATTTGAGGTTTTTTAATGCTTTGGTTGATGTCAACTTTGATGGTGTCCAGCCATAGTGTTCTTTGACAGCCTGGTTTCCTTTTACTGCTAACTTCCAAACATAAATGCTTTCCCCAGTGAATTTCCCCACATGACACGGCCAAAATAAGCAAGACGCAGTTTTGTGATTTTTCCTTCAAGTGTCATGTTTGGTGTTATGCACTCTGGTATTTGTTGTCCAAGGAATATGCAGGTGCCTTCCCCAGCATCACAGCTCAAATGAGTCCATTTTCTTCCTCTCTTGCTTTTTCAAAGTCTATCCTTTAAAGAACATCAACATTTTACATGTTTGTTTACAGTTGCACACTACGAGAGTAGGGTAGTAGTACAGAAACTGATACGTTTGTTCCATTGTACAACATCTAAGACTTCCATGCACTCCCTACTAGCACTCCTTTGTAGCACTGAAGATGTTACCTAGTTAGGGTAATGAAATGTCTGCAAGAAAACAAGCAAGCTCAGAGAGCACCAAGACTTCCATGGCATATCTAAGTCTTTTAATGTGCCACAGTAACTGAAACATGCCTTATAACTGTACAATTGTAAGCTGGCCACAGTCACTTCGTTGAGTTGCACAGCTATAGTCATTGAATAAATAGAGAAATAAATAAATAATGATTCCATTCTCAATATTTCCTTACTTCTTTGTGGCAAGGGTATAATGGAAACAATAGTCTCCCCAGGACACATTAAATCAACAGCCACAAGCCAGAATGTCCTAATTCTTTTGTTTGAAAGTCAGTAAGTTGCTGGAAAGCATGTTCTTTGATTGAAGTACTCCTGTAGTGTAGATTTTTCTCTTTACTATTTCTTACTCTAAACATAAATCTCAGAGCCTTCAACTCAGTTTTTCCCCCTTTCATAGTCTAAACAGCATCCCTTTGGAATAATTATCGCCCTTCTTTTTGGCATCCTTTAAAATATACGGTATATAAACAGCAAATCTGCTATTACTTTAAAAATCATCTTTCTGTTGGTTTTATATAAGCAGTTTATTCTTCTTTGAATACTACTGAGGGCTACTCTCTGAGGTTAAATTAAGTATTCTTCTTTCTGTCACAAAAACTGGATTTGTCTTTGATAGCTATGGTGAAAAATTCTGCTAGAGAGAATTTGGGAGGCAGAGGGTGAATGAAGTTGTCAATTTTGGCTGTGTAATCAAGGGCCCACCTCCCTTTTATATATAGTAGTGCCCATAAGCAGCTTTTTGTTGCCATGTTAGCTTTTTTTTACCCCCTGGAGATAATCCTAGAAGAAAAGTAAGAAAAAGATGAAAACTGCAATCTCATGTGAGAGGAGAAATAATATGGGAAAGGTAGTCCAGGTACCATATAATCAAACAGAACTTTACTCCTACCTTGCCTAGCAAAGCTTGATGGTTCCTTCTGTGGATTGAATGGATATCACTTGGACTACTTTCTCTATATTTAGTTTGTCCATAATGTTCTCTTTTAATCAGTGCAAACCTATTGATTGGTTCTTTCAGCTAAACCTTTGAACTGGTCATCAGAAAATTGGCCACCGTGACTAAATCTGTGCCATTCTAATTAATGTTTAAGTACCGTAGTTTTATCTGGGAATACTATGTGTTAACAATATCAAAGGTATAGATAATAGAGAAATATTGTTTGACCGCACTGAGAGAGATGCAGTTATTCTAGCTTTCTTTTTCCAGTCTCCGAAAGTGGCAAATTACTCAGCCATTCATTTGCACAGACAGGATGATGTTTAGTAGCCGATCTGAATCCCTCCTTTCAATCTGGGGGGAAAAAATGTATATGAGGCTTCCACTTCCAGCCCCTGAGCATCTTTACCCTTATTTCCTGTCACAAATCTCCAATTGTCAATTCACTTACCACCCATTAGTAACCCAGCAAAGATCCTGCTAAAATCAGGGCATCTTTTTTTTCCTTCTGGAATGAAAGGATTTATAGCTAAAGTAATAAAAAGAGATCAGTTGCCTTCCATAACAACAAAATCATTGGGCCTTGTGAATGGTTCTCCCTCCCATTGCTTATCCACAAACAATACTCTTGAAATCTTGATTTTATCACAATTAGATATTAAAAACAAGAAAAACAACAACACAATTTATTTCCATTATGAAAATAAATCAGAAATACGTGATTGCACAGTGCCTTTATTAGAACAAAACCAAAAGAACGGCCAAGCTTCAGTATTCTTCAGAGCTTTATCAAGGAGATAGGAAAAGATGGGCAAGAGAAGCAAATTTTATGGTAGTCCAGGTGTTTTAGTCATGAAATTTCATGTTTAGTGTTTAGACACTGCAGACAATGCAGTTATGTCCAATTATTGTTGCAAAAACAGTGATAGCTGTGTTGGTCTAAAAAAAATCCAAAACGTCAGTAGGACAATAGGTTTGAAGAGCCAACTAAAATGGGACAAAAGTTCTGGGATATCTGCAACCTCAGGAGACTGGATGGAGCTCTGTGGCCCCAGAGAACTAACTGCCCCAGAGAGGCTCAATGAGATCAAGGGAGCTAAGTAACCATCCACAATAAGAATTTGTGTGTGAAGTGGACAACTCTTCATTACCTTCCCTTCAATTCAGCAGTACAAAAGTTGTGTTTTTATCATAATCTCTGAAAAAACTTTCTTATCCATGCAGGTCAGATCAACCCTTGCTAGCTTGTTTACAATATTCCAGCTGATGTTCTTGTGCAAGTAAGTCAGAAAAGAATTGGCTGCCAGTGGTATCCAAGATTTGCTATTTGAAAGCAAAAGAGGCCATGTGAAGAGATATATCAACGGGACAGGCTGCTTATCTCGCATAATTGACAATGCAGTGGTTTGATACTCTATACCAGAAATTATTGCTTGCGGAAATGCCAAACCAGCTGAGCTTCTCCCACATTCACCTTTTGTTCTGCTACAGTGTTCATGTGCATCTTCTATTAGTAAGGAAGCATTTTGGTATTGGTAGGTCTCTCATTAGGAAGCCACCTCTTAAATCACATTCTTGTCCCTTTAAAATCAAAGCAAACTAGTACAATGGCCTTGCACTCCCTAGCAAAGGAAGTACAGAGTAGCACTCCCATTTCTTCCCTTCCTTTCTTCATTGTCCAGAAAGGCAGCTGTGTTACTATATTAAGGTATTCACCATGGCTTTGTTACTAGGCAATCCTAAATCAAACTCTAAAGTGAAAGCAGAGCACCAGCCCCTCCCTTAAGCCTTTCCTCAGCTTTGGTCTGAAATTTAGCACTGGCAAACAGCCTTCTTCAAAAATTCCTCCAACTCCCAATATAATTCTGCCAGATCAGTAGGCTAACAGCTGGCCGTATCTCCCTTGCAGTCCTTCAAAGCAGACAGCACAATATTTCTAGAAAATTGCTTTTATTCCAAGCCAACCTTTGGAGCCTGAAAGTTTCCCATCAGTTTAAGCATTTCTCTTCTCAAAAGCCTAATATTTGGCTTAGGGTCACATAACAAACTCAACCTAGAATGACAAAACTCAGTAGCCGGGTTCTCATTATGTATGATGCTTGGATGAAACATATTCACAATCCAGATGCTAAGCGTTCTCACAACAGACTGAACCATAAACCCATTTCAGCCTTTACATGGGCTTACAACTCTCTTCAAGACTCCTTATTTTTGCAAAATTATATCTAGAAATGATGCAGAAAAAAGTTCCTTCTCACTCCATGGGTGGTAAGTGTCTTCCTCAATGTCAGGTCCCCTACCAGAGGACTGAGACTTTGAGGGTTTTGCACTGTGTCTTAGCTGCTCCTAGCACTGCACTCTTCTGGACAGAGAGATCTGATATTGTTCCTGGGATCTGTTGGAGCCATTTTCCCAGCTTGGGAAGCACACCCCAAGTGCTCCTACCACCACAGGGATCACTTTGATCTTTCCTTATCCTCTCCTCTTTTCCTGGTACTGCTGTAACTTCTCATACTTTTTCTTCCTGATGTTGCTGTCACTCAGCACCATTACATCTATCACCTTTGCTGTCTTCTTGTCTTTGTCTACTATTACAGTGTCTGGTTGATTGGCCAGTACTTGTACAGGTTCTTGGGACAAAGACAGGAAATGAATATATATACATATGGCTTTGTGAAAGAAAGTTGGATACTACTAAAAACAGATTCCTCCTTAGCAAATTTGAAATATAGATGCCATAGATTTGGGGGAGGGGCCTAAGGTTAGTGTCCCTTTCATCAAAAGCATGCTGATGGGAAACAATTTCCCCCCAGATATGAGGAAATAGGAGGATCTAGGAGCTGGGATTTCTAGAACCTTATCAATCTCTTTTGTAACTTTGGAGGCTGGCAGGTAAGCCAGGAGGGAAACTCCAATGTCAGATTGCATATTCTATGGTCAAAGCCATCCCTTCAACCTTGTGAAACTTTTACCTTAATAAAATTGCTACATGCTGAGGGAATTGCTACATGCTGAGATGTGGCATTCCTTCATATCTTAGTATTGTGTGACAAGTTTTATAAAGGTCTGATAATGCAATTTAGGACTTGAGATTTTATTCTCAAGTTGGGTAGAGCAAAATACAATTTTTCTCACAAACCACTCCCACCAATGGAGAGAAATACAGCCTAAAATTCTCAATGTTCTTATTTTACCACCCTATGGGTGTGTGTGTGTGTGTGAAGATATTTTAAGGATCCTTCTTAAAGAATCTTGTTCTATATTTCACAGATTTCCTTACAGAAATTTAGGATTCTAAAGAAGATTAATGATATAAGTAAGAGTGTATGCCAAATTTCATCCCTTTCCCCACTTTCTGTCCAGAATACAAACACATTTTTTGGCAAGTGAAGTGAGAATCCTTGCAAGCAAAGCTGATGTTCCTGTTGAGGTCCAGATGGTGCGTATTTGGAGGTTTGACATTCAGATCAGTGATAAAAAACAGGAAGCTGCCAGCCAAGAAATGTAATAACGTCTCCTGTCTCAGGATTGGAGACCAGCTGGGCTCTCTGCTAGTAGCACAGGTGGAAGAAAGATAGCCAGGAGAAGGTGACATTAAAATAATCGAAATTGGTCACAGCGATGTTTGGTGGAGAAAGGAGAGAAATCATTTTTACAGTTCTGTTCTAGCTGTTTTAAAAATGTCATTTGTTCTAAAGGGACTTACGGAAACATTGCCATTCGTTTTTTAAAAAAAATATTGTTTGCATTTGTTTATATTATTGACTCTAAGCTTCATTATGCACCGTATCATTGAAAGAAAATCTGAGGTCATATCAAATTAACCACCAAGATTATTGTTTGTTATTACACTGCCATACAAGGTCATGAAAAAAAAACCAACCCAGAATCTTTTAAAGTGAGTTTTGCCCCGTTTAATGACTTTTCTTGCCACGTTTGTGAAGTGAATCATGCCACTGTTAAATTGGAAATATGATTGTTAAGTGAATCTGGCTTCCCCATTGATATTGCTTGTCTGAAGATCACACAATATGACCATGGGACCACGGGACATTGCAACTGTCATAAATATGAACCAGTTGTCGAGCATCTGAATATAAATCAGGTGACCATAAGGATGCTGCCATGACCATAAATGTGAAAAACGGTCATAAGTCACTTTGTTCAGTGCTGTTGTAACTTCGAACGGCCACTAAATGAACTAAGTTGAGGACTACCTGTACTCTTTCTTTGGCTTTTCTAATGATGTTTTCAGAGCCAAGCATGATTCAGTTGAAAGCCTTATTTGTATCTTTCTTTTTTACCTTGAATGTAAGAATCTATCCAATAAAGATAGACTGAAAGAAAGCCCACTCCAAAAGATTAGTGTACCTAATGTTTTAAATGGCAGTTTCTCACACAAAATCAATAGAGGCAAAAACAAGTTCCAAGCAGAGAAAAGCATTAGGCACATAGAGGGGACCTCAAGAAGGTTCTTAAAATGTTGACTGTCTTGCTTTCAGCCTGCTCAGGTCTTTATATATATAGAAAGAGCCATGTTTCAAGCAATAGAAGGCTCAGCAACTTTGCTCTAAACAGTTTGGCAGCAGATGGAACACAATTATTACTGTTACATTGGCAAAATTCAGTACCTCGTTTGAAGTCCCCTGGGTACTGATTGAGAAAAGGACATAACCTTTGTATCTCCATATAGTGGATGATTGAACATAGATTACGATTATTGACTATTCTATCTGCATACTCCTGATGCAGGCAGTCTGCATGACAGTTAATAAAAGGTCCACTTTTGTTTTGGAATAGTTGATACAACAGAATGTTGCAAGGAGTCAAAGACATCACTAAAGACTGTTCTAGGTTAATTTACTGCATCATCAGAATATAGTTAAGACGATTATAGTTGTTGTTAGTTGCAAAGGCGTGTCTGACCCATCGTGACTCCATGGACAACATTCCTCCAGGCCTTCCTGTCCTCTACCATCCTCCAGAGTCCATTTAAGCTCACACAGACTGCTTCAGTGACTCCATCCAGCCACCTCATTCTCTGTCGTCCCCTTCTTCTTTTGCCTTCAATCTTTCCCAGCATTAGGCTCTT
>JANHFQ010008553.1:34299-48285 GCA_032468035.1 Aparallactus werneri | reverse complement strand
GGTCAGGATCGAACTCCTGGCTGTCAGCAGAGTTAGCCTGCAGTACAGTCTTCTAACCACAATGCCACCAGGTCTCTTCTTATGGTTTGGTTTCAGCTTTCAGCACAGAAAGCATTACCCTCTAGTATCTATAAATATGTGAATTAATATTTCTGGTCCTGTGATCTTAAGCATACTTCCTTCAGAAGGCAGTATTTTGCATGCACCAGGAGTTAATATCTAGCTTGCGTAGACTAAGCTTGCCTAACTTATTATAGACATATTTGTAACCATGCTACTTAAAATCTTGATCAAAACACTTGCAGTATCAAAACACCATTGATCTGGCATGCACACATGATCTTTTCTGCAGATTTCCCCAATGTAATGTGCTCCAAATTTTATATTTCTCTGGGTCCACTTAAGCTATTATAATTATCCTGTATAGTGTTAAAACTATACAGGATGTTATAGTTAAATAAATAAGACTTAAGCTACACATTATGTAAATATACATTTAAACAAGTTTATAAAATCTACTTTTACTTTGCTTCTAAAACTCAGTGCTATCCAATGTGAGTCTGAGAGAACTCATTTTTGCTTCTATGACTAATTTCCATATGGCCAAATGACTCTTTAGCGTGTGATGTTTGCATCTGTAGTTTTTCTGTAGAAGATAATTGTGTCTTCTGGATTATATCAGGGTTTAATCCAGGTCAGGGTTCCTGACAGCTATTTTTCTTCAACATAAAAAAGCCAATATAAAAAGTCCTTAAGTCTTCTTTTATACATCCTACAGTTTGTAGAAACCATTTCAGTCTCCCTGAAAGTTGGGTTCAATAATATTAGGATTACAACTTTCAAACATTCAGATAACATGACCTTCTCAGAACTGGAAGTAGCAGAACTGGGAAAGGCTTTGGATTATGCAAGGCCAAGGATGTGAAACTTGTTATTCTCCTGTTGGACTCCAACTCAATCAGACCCAGCCAATGACAAGTATAACTTCCAGAGAAGATGGGTGATAGATTAGGCAGTGGAATCATACAAGTTGAAAGAGATTATTTAGACTAATAAAATCAATTTGCTGCTCAAAGGGCAAAGGAATCGGTTACATAAGCAAAAGTCTGCTTTAAATCAGATGTTTTGGTATGTCCTGTTCTCTTTTGCTACAAAGTGAAAGCAATAGGGAAAAATGTAAAAATATTTTAATAAAAAGCATTTAAGCAACCAAGTAAGTAATAATTTATCAATTGGAAAAAGAACCAAAAATAATTAGAGAAGGAAGTTTTATTTGCAGACTGGAGGACAGCATTGTAAACAATGAGGACCTTCAAAAATTATATACAGCAATTGCAATTTCACAAGTTTTTCTTTTTTTAAAAAAGGTGGACAAATAAATATTTACAGAAAAATATACAGGATATGTCTTGGAAGTCAATTGTATGTGAACACAAAAGCAATATGGATGCACATTTTTTAACCTAATGGAATATTTATATAAAATGGCAGCATAATAGTAATTTATAGGTTGTAACTGATGTAATTTTTAGAAGTCTTTTTCCTCTCCTAATAATCCTAATAGGAATTTCATTAATTTTAGTGTGCAATATCCTGGGGCATTAACTTATCATATTGGATTCCATGACTAGAATGTATGTAGTGCTTCTTCTGGGCTAGATTCTGCATTGCCCTAATATCCAGCATCCCTGAGAGACAACAGGATATACAAAATTTATAGCACCACTGCCATGCAACTTTAATTTATTTAACTGTGGATTCACATTCCTGGACTCCTGAAAAAGCCTAAAAGAATTACATAGTGATTGTGCAGCAGCCAACTGAAGATTGCTCCCAGAAATTCAGAGAATAGATACTCCCTAAAAGAATCTATGACATGAAGTGTTTAATTTAATAGTCTAATGGCAGGGGTGTCAAACTCGCATCATCACAGCTGCGTCATGTGACGTACCATGACTTTTTTCCACTTCGCTAAACCGGGTGTGGGTGTGGCCAGCACATGATGCATCCGGCCCACAGGCTGCAAGTTTGACAGCCCTGGTCTAATGTGAGGAATGAGGGTCTGTTATCCCTGAATGTCTGTTATTGGCTAATAGGATTTGATGCATATATAAAACAGAGTTGTGCATGCATAGAATGATGCATTTAGAAATTCATTTAATGTTTTTTTAACCTGTATTTTATGGCAAACAGATTTTATCCAAGGATTACTGTATTTAACTACACACCAGATTAAATACTTCTATGCACACTTATTAGGGAATAAGTCACACTGAAACTCTGCAAAATCTGCTTCCAGGCAAGCACGCATACAATTGCTTTGTACCACACAGTTCCAAGGTATTGCTGGTCCACACACACAATGGATTATTTTACATCATCTGGCATAATTAATGTAGAGGGAAACTTTATCCAGATAACTCCTTCCAGGATCATTTATTGCTCCGTTATTTACATGCACCTCCAAGCAAAATGACTAGAATAATCCTATTCTCATGTTACTTTTTAATAGGAAGTCTCTTGCAGAATTTCTGACATATACTTTATAAGCACCAATTGTCCATGGATCATACTGTACCTTGGTCCTAAAAGACTTCAGTAGAGAACAGCTATGGTCTGTGACTACATCCCATTTTATAATTTGTAGAAAAAGAAAATTAATATTCTAAGTATCCCCAAATGTTCTTTCAAATGCTTCATATAATACTATTAGAGGTATAGGCTTTTCTCCAAATATTCTATTCCAGTAATTAAATATTCAGTTCTTCACGTTTTGTTGATTTATTTCACAAGGAGCTGTTAGCATGAGGTGAAAATGTTACAGAAATCAGCATTTCTTTTCCTTAAACACCTAGCTTCAGTAGCATTATTGCTAATGTCTACGTTTTTGTTATTCTATGATTTAAACACCTGCCCAGAAGTCAGCATTTGCTTTTCAAAATATTTTATTTAGACTAGGGTTTTTGTCTAATTTAGCATAGCTAAGTAAAAAAACATTAGCAGACATTCAAAAAATAATCCAGAATAATTTAAACTTACCACATCCACTTTGAAAAATGAAAACCCCAGCATAGTCTATGAATGGCATATTTAAAGTATAAGAGGGAGCAAAGTTTATCTTTATTTTCATAACTTTAAAAAATTATCCTGCAAGTAAACAGCCTTTATCTTGCATTAAGCACTTTGCAAAAGTCCCACCTTCACAAAAAAAAAGCCTTTAAATGCTGAAGTAAAATCCATTTTAAACAAAAAATACTGTGCAATGTCAGCACTACTTTTCTCTCTTAAATATTGAAATAAATAAAATAACTTGTTCTACTTTATGTCAAGTTTTTTTCATTAGTCTATTGTTTTCAGTCATTTCTGCTGCTGAACAGTTCCAGTTTGACCTGGACTTAGATATACACGCATACACACACACAAACTCACACAACACTTTAAAGATATTTTTCTTTTTTTTTTAAATGTAAGTTTTTTTGTATTGCACAAGCTTAGGGAACCCCCAAAACTTCTCTGAGCAAGTGCCAGCAGGCATTCCACAGTCCAAACTCCCATGTGGGAACAAGACACAGGTGAGACAGGATTGGGCAATGTGAGAAAGATCAGAGCATTTTGAACACTCTTGGTTGGTTTCTTCCATAGATTCCATGAAGAATTCAGATTCCAAGTAAGCACAGGGGTGTTATCTGCAGAAGAAAAGCAAAGAAAGAAAGAAAAAAACTCAAAGATATTTCAAACAGCAAGCAGATTTTCTTTTTAAAAAGATAGCAATAACTGATATAACAAGAAATCCCATCTCTAAGTTTGTATGAGCCAAAACACACTAAGACTTTCTTTGGAACATGCTTTGTGTCACTGCATGAGGTGACACAGCTCTGAAGTAATCAAAATAAAATATATTTAGAATATATACTAAATGTCATTACTGAGTAGGGGCTAGCTTCCAGATGAAACATATTTTTTTTTAATGCTCAACCATCTTTTTCCTATGATTTTCACTTCTGATCACTGTTCTTCCAAACAAGTGGCTCCATTTATGTTATGTGATTAAAAACCTATGATTCAGTAACTGCATTTACTTCATGCTTGTAAAGCAATAATAGTCAGCAGCCATGTCACTTGAAACATTTTAGATTTTCAATGCAAATACAATAAGCCTACATGAATAAGAGCAGAATCATGGCAATATCCTCTATGCATTGATCCAGCCCTCGGTTGCAGAATCCTCCCCCAGTGTGTTATTTAATGTACCCCTATTACTCTAAACTAGTTATGCAGATACATGTATTTAGTGAGTACATATGTCACAATAACACGCAGGGTGAAGAAAATCTGCTGGAATTCTGGCTTCTGCCAAACCTTTAAAAAGATATAAGTTCTCTCTACTATATATAACATCTCATCATCCTTCTAAAAGTATGGATGAAATCCAGGACCATACACTTCACTACAATAAGAACTGACACTGTAAATTCATGATACAGTAGTTAAAGCTAAGTAGAATTACGTGACAAGTCTAAGAATAGTAGACCATATAAGGGAATGATAGCTGCCTGCTTTTAATACTGGAACTAAATGAAAAAGTTTCAGTTTATTATTCACCTAAACTATCTGCTACAAGATTAAGTTTACATACCAATCCTTCAGTTTCTGAGCTGCTAAAAATAGCGACAATAACTCTTACAAAAGTGCACCACTATAATCACCAACTTCTTTAGGACTTGATAAATTTTCAGAAGGATTTATTACACAAATGTTCATACTATGACTGAATCAAATTCAGAAGTTTTACCAATTAACTCACATTTCTGCTAAAAATCAGGCCAAACAACATATACAAAGTTGCTTATTAGGAATGCATTTGATTTGTGCATTTTATTACTCAGTTTCTGATTTAACTTTTTTAAAAAAAAGATGCATGGTGGTAAGAAATGTGTGATTAAGTAATGAATGAGTAGTGCCTATCAATAAAATATATAATATACAGATACATTTGGTTTCTTTAACCATTCAATTCTTTCTCCACTGTCTGGCAGCCAGCTTTTTATGACATTTAAACATGTTCAATTCTCAATGGTCTGTTGTGATTTTCTATTGAC
This sequence comes from Aparallactus werneri, assembly GCA_032468035.1. Lineage (NCBI taxonomy): Eukaryota > Metazoa > Chordata > Lepidosauria > Squamata > Lamprophiidae > Aparallactus > Aparallactus werneri. Next base: position 43,186 of record JANHFQ010008553.1, on the reverse strand, counting down.
TATATATAGACAATGAGACAATTCACTAGTCATTGAGTTATTATATATTCTTATATATAAACACTGTTAATGGTGTATTCTGTCCCTATCCTATGAGATATTGTGCTACTTAGTTTGATTCTTTTTCTGTTAAGTGCACATTTCCTTTTATTTAAAAGACCAGTACCATCATACTATTACCTTGGGGAAAGATCCTCCAAGTGCTCATATGATCCAGATTCTGATGAAGCCAAAATGGTGTTCTGTAATCAGATCACATTGTTCAGATCTGTCAATATGTGGCAGCTTTAAAATGATGGGCCTACTCTTTGAAGGCCATGGATACTGATTGAAAAGAGGATTCCCTTGCTTAACATAGTGAATATATCATAATAATTTAGTGAAGATTAATTTCATTGTTGTAATGTTATATGAGAATGACCTTGGGAGCGGGTATCAAATACTGGCTGGGGAAGCCCAGAGCTGCATAAGGGACAGAGAAAGAGCTAAGAAAGGAGCCTCCCTACTTTCTCAGGATGTAAAAGAGATGGCAGGAGATTTGTACTACAATATCAAACTTGCAAGGTTCTGTTAATGTAGCCCTATGGTAAAATAAAATTAGTTCATCTGATCTGGTTTATTGGGAAGGCTGACAATTGTTTTGTACTTTATGTAGGGGACTACAACTAAACTGAAGGGTTATCATACAAATATGTCCTGTTTTTCCCCTGGCTACAATCCATACATATGAAAGAGAGAGAAAATATCCCAAATTTTGCAGATATTTTTGGAAGAAGTAGTGTTGGATTGAAGCAAATAGTGATGAAAACTGCTGAGTAGTTGGTGCAGCATTTATGAAGGACTTAAAGATAGTACTTCTTATCTATACTTTTGGGAAAGAGCTGCTTATGCTGCTACCTGAATGATGTTAGAATGAGGTAGAAGTAAAAACCAGTCAAAAGAGAAATAGTGTTCTGCAAAAAAAAAAAGAAAAAAAGCCAGGATTTGATTTGGAGCATATGTGAGAGTGCTCATGGCACCTTTCAAGAATATATTAAAAACAGAGGCACCTTTGCTTATGCTCTACCACTTCAATTATAGATCCATATACAGTACGTACTAGCTAGTACTGATTTCATTGGGCATAAGTACACCAAGCTATTTGTAGGATTGTGGCCATAAGAAAGTCTTTTCAAATATATCTGTTCAATCATTAGAATTTGAAAGTTTTACTGAAGAGCAGCTACATTTTTGGGAAATGTATGTCAATTACAAATTACCATACTGTGCAAAATTCCATGAATGTTTAAGTATACAAACTTTTTTACGTTTTAAGCCTAAAATTGGGAGACTATAAATCTAAAGAAAGGAAGTAATATTGAAGTTCTAATGTTAAAAAAATAGGATTTTTTACTTTCCCTCTGTACAATTCATAACGTGCTGCACAGAATTCTCTAAAACTTTTTATCCTGCCTTCCTTCGAGTAAACCTTTATTTAAAAAGAGAGCTTTCATTTTAAACCTGATTTTGGTGTTTTTATGACCGATGACAACATTAGTCACAGAACAGAATAGGGTTTAATCATACAGTTAATGTATAATAGAACAGCCAGACTGTGGGTGTTATAGAAACAAACCAAATTATACGTAGGACTAATTCAAATTTTGAACAACAAATTTTGTTTTTGTTTCTGACCACGGCAATGATAAAAATAATTTCCCAGATTATAATTTGACAGCAGGCACAGAAGGCATTTATCACAGATGGTGTCCCTTGCACAGGCTGTGCATATTAGCTCTCTGATTTCCTCCATCTTTGAAACTACAGCCATAAGTTGAAAAATAACAAATTTGAGCAACCACTAACAATGAACAATACTTATGGGTATTTGCTGAGGGACAGAAGATTAAGGATGAAATAAATCAATATGCTACTATGTGTTTATCCTGCATAGAAGCTAGAGAGCATTATTTTTAGGTATTTTGGAATTACAGTAGGTAACATGAGATGATTTCAGATACTAGTTTTTATCAAATCTAGTTTGTAAACTTTATTAGGCAACATGATGCTCAAATTAGTATCCATCTGCTATTAGAGTTCATGGTAAATTAAAAATTAGAATCCTCTGAAAACTCATTGTTTTAGGTAGGAGAACAAACGTTTTGTTTTACTTAATATCTACTGGGTTGTCTATCATTTCAGAGGCTACTGCAACATTGTATTTTGCTTTCCTTGTAATTGTGGAGATGTATGGCACTAAAACAGAGTATGCCTAATAATAATGGGTACTGCCTAGATAGGCCAAGCCCACATTTCCAATTAGCAAGCTCCTAAATTCCAACTTCTTCACTCCCAATAGTACTGATTTCAACTGATAGTAAAATCTGTCCAAAAGGAAATAAGAGCACCTTGTTTTGCTGTGAAAATGAATAATGATTATATATGGTAATTACATATCCCCACTGTTTATTTTAAATAAAATTAGATTACCTACCCATGGAAAGACAGATATGGTTAATTAACAAGGAAATAAGGAATCTAATTTATTATGTAAGTTCATTATTGAAGACTATGTGCCCCAAACAACAATCTATGTTTCCCATTTTTGTTAGCCTTTTCTTCTGGAACTACTATTAACTGTAGCCAAGTAACTCTTGAAAACATTTTGACTGTCTGACTAAAATTCAGAAAACAAAAATGCTATATTCTCTTTGGATTAACATATTATTAGTTGATTTGCTGTTGCATGAAGAGATCTTGTTCATTTAAATCTATTTGGGAAGATCTATTTATAATTATAGGTCTAAATAAACTTATTTTCTTCTATTTGCATCCTGAGTATGTTCTATATCAACTAAGCCCCACGGAATCTTTATAGAAAAGGCTTTTGACTATAGAATGGCCACTTATTCATCATTAAAAAGAATAAAAGCACAAAGAAAAAAATTGGCTTGGGTATAAACAGATGCAGATTTAGAAGGTTTATTTATATTGTATTATTAGTTGTAAATATAAACTACAGTACTCATATTTTTCAGAGTATAAGATGCTCCAAAGTATAAGATGCACCTAGCTTTTGGGGAGGAAAACAAGGAAAGAAAACTGTTTCAGGCTGCAGGGATTTCCATTGGCTATTGCTGCCTCCGCCTGCCCCATTTTCAGCCTCTGCGCATCCTATTTCCGGGTGGTGGGGATTGGAATGGGCAGAAAATGGGGCACGTGGACGCCAAAAATATGGAGGCTGAAAATGGAGCATGCGGAGGCAGCAATAGGCGATGGCAATCCCTGCAGCCTGAAACAATTGAAGGTCAGAAGGCCGATCCAACCGAAAATCAGCTGCTTGTGCTAATCAGGCTGTACAGAAGCTGAAACAGGCCATTTTCTGTTTGCTGCAAGACAAATTGTTGGGAGGTAGAGGTCGAAGGGTGGGGACCGGTGGGTGGATGGGGCTTCGGCAACATTCACTGTATAAGACGCATCCTAACTTCCAGTCTCTTTTAGAGGGGGAAGTACGTCTTATATTCTGAAAAATACGGTATATGAAGATGTAGTTCTGTGGGAAGATATTACAATGCTAAGATGTTTTTAAGTTAAAAAAGAATAGAAAATGTATTGAGCAAGAAGTTTTTCTCCTAATAATAGAATTTAAAATAAGCCACTGAAACTAAATGAGAGGAAATTCAGGACAGAATTTTACATCATCAAATAAGTTATGATATCATTTAGATAAGTTTAAAAGGAACTATGTATTCATAAAATTAACAAATGTGAATTGCTATTTCTGATAGCTGTTTCCTCAATCAAAAGTATCATATTTAAATACAAGGGGGCTATTATATTAATACTTATGACATTCAGCATGCATCTCTTTGACTAATGTAAGACACAGAGATGCGATGTAGAATAAATTATAAATATATTCTACATAACATATTAAATTAAATTAAATTAATAATTTAAATTAAATAGGGCATATAAATAAAATAAATAAGATACAGAATTCTAAATTCAATAGTGTTCTGATTCCCCAGCTTTTCAAATGTATTTGTTTTTGTGATACCAGGTGGCACAATTACTGATATCTCTACTTATACTTGCCTATCAAAACACACACACAAAGACATAAATATATATAGAGAGAGACACATAGAAAACAGAATATAATTCAGTTAACTAAATTGCATTTTCATTTTTAATTTGTATATTAACCACAGTTACTATGAAATATTAATTAATGTAAAATATGATGAACATTCTCAATAAATACCATGAATATGAACAATATGCACAATACTTTGCTTATGCATTTATTCATTAAGGCACCAGCGTGCCTATCGTCCCTGTCTTACTGTCTCCATTTACCCGTATATACTTTCTTTGTTCATGTTTATAGTTATACCTATACCTGTTATCTTGTACATGTTTGACAAATAAATAAATAAATAAATAATCTCGTTACAGAATTTACAAAGTAGGAAGTCTCACTATTCTGTCTGAACCAAGAAACTGATTTTCAATTTTGGAATTCAGGTAATTAAAATTAAATAATATCCTGGATTGTTCTGAAGTTGGCCATCATTTCCCTATTTAAAAACAATATATATTAATATTAATTAGAAACTTCCTGATATGACTGGTTGTATCACAAAGAGGTATCTCTTATCTCATTCATATCTTAGCTTATTTGTAACTCTACCTTGAGTTTCACTAGCCACAGTGATTATTTGCGACAAATTCAAAGCATAAACATTTCATGAAGAGCAAAACATGCTTATTTTGCAACTTACCTTTTTAATCCTGCTGTTCAAATTTATGTTGCCGGAATAGCAAATCAGTTTCGGTATTCTCTGCTGCCCTTTGAAAATTAGTGAGTATTGCTTTGGTTTATTTCAAGAAAAATATCAAAAATAAGACTAAATGGGTTTTTAATATTATTTTTAAAAAATAAAATAAGGAACATGAGGTATATTTTTTTCTTTTCATTTCTTTCAAGATTCACATTATTTATTTCATCCATAGAATTAATGGGTGTATTCCACAGATGTGCTCAGAAAGTCCTTTCTAAAATGGTGAATGAAAGAACAAATAAAACTGATCCAAAAAGCAGTATCTGGTAAAAAGATGCCAAGCTTGGATAGATGAAGACATAAAAATGTGTCCAAATGAAAATGGCAGCAAATTTGTGTTTGTGATTTTGTCAATCGTCCTTGTGTTTGGTATATTCTTAAAGGTGAGCATAGCAGTAGTACAAAAGGGGATTAGGGAAAAAAAATCCAGTGTGCTACAATAAACGCAATCTTTTTGCAGTGCAAAATTCACACTTGCAAACATTTGGATTTCCTTTTCATCTTGAACTATTCATACTATCATTGTTTCTCTTTTTTTTAATAATTAGATTACCGCATAGATTTCATGCTTTTTTTGTCTTAATCTCAAAAGTCTTTCTTCTAATAATATATAGAATATAGAAATAAATATTTAAAACACTATTTGAGATAGGTATCTGCTGGTGTCCAACCCTTCTGATTTTGTGTTGTACCTGTGTATAATATATATATCTATATCTATACCTATATATATCTTAAAAGCTGAGAAAATTAGCACTCTTCTATTTAATTGTTTACTTATTACTTTAAAAAAAGGATATCCACATTTCACATTTGCACTGTTAAGGAAATATTGAAAATAAACTTGTCAAAAAAAAGAGTTCAGAGAGGTTTTCTTTTTAAAAAAATTAGTTTGTTGTGCTTTCAGTATATTCGCCCCAAAGTGAAAACGGGTGGCTCTAAAAAAACACGCAGTAACAACAGTAAGAGTTAAGAGTAGCAGAAAGGGCAGAAAAAGTCATTCACAGAGTTTGTGTGCTTTAGTTATTTTAGCAACTGCCCTTTTTCTTTGCAGAGTGGGAGCTGCTGCTCCAGTTTGAGACAGGCTCTTCCGAATCATCCTCATCAAAACCATGAAAAGTTGAGGTGTCGCTTTCCGAGGTGGAACCGAACAAGTCCTCCGTGGGATATGCTGCAGCCGCTTCTTCCTTCCTGCTTTCTCTTCCCAAATGAGCTGACATGTATGATGAATATATCAGCACATGGGTTAAGTAACAGGCATCACGATTTATTTCATTAACATTACTTTAATAATTATTAGAAATTTCAGATAAAAGAGTTATATCAGTCGTAAATATATATGTATATATGCCTGTGTATACATGCACACATGCACACACACACATATATTCAGGACAATAATGCAAAGCGATAAAAACAAAACATGAATAGTAAGGAAATTATAAACAACTAATATATATATTTTAAAAAATATTCATACCACTCCAAATGCCCCATATCTAAGGCAGCAAAAGGGTTAACTCTGTTTTCCTCTCTTTTCAAACACACAGAAAATATTTTTGTAATTATATGAGTAACTTTATCTTGAGCCCAGAGTTTATATTGTGTATCCATTAAAAGCGCAGGGTACAATGATTATCTTTCATTTGGTATCAACCACTCTATTTTAGCATAATAACCCATTTCATAAGTTTTCCATGTTTTTTTAAAATAACCTCATTGTGTTCTCTTTCTGTACCAGGTCTCCTATGCAGTGTGATTTCTTTGCAAATTAAAATGGAAAATACTTTTAACAATAAATACATATTGCAATAGACGTTTTTGTAAAAAATACCTTATGAGAAAAATAAGGAAAAAAATAAACATTTCGAAGCAGGAGTGAGAGAGAGAGAGGGAAGAATCCTAATACAGTATATAATTTTTAATATATATCAGAAACATTATGTTACATAATACATTCCTTAAAGTGTGAAATATTTCCTTCCCTCATTCCTTGTTGATCAATATTTCTAACAAGCATATAATATAACTATATATAGAGAAAATAACTTTTGGTATAAGTGTGTGTGTATACACAAATACAAACACACTCACATATACATATATATGTATATATATGTATATATGTATATATGTATATTTTAAAGATAAAATGATCCAAGCTTTCATGAACTTTCCTAAGATGAATGCATGTATCACAGAGATATATGGATATAGATATAAAGAAATAGAGGGAAGAGCCCTCTAAATATTGGAGTCAACTGGCCAAGGAACAAAAGGAATGTGTTTATGTGACACAGCACAAAACCCATTTTTTAAAACTTTCAGGACCAACATAAAAGTAAAATCAGTCACTTCATTTTTGACATTATTTGCCACTGCTTTTTATGCTGGCAGCAGCAAAGATATTCCTTTCATTGGCTGCCAGCATATGGTTACTATACTCTCCCTAACACCCACAAAATCCTCAGAATGTCAAGGGTGTCCATAGCAAGGAATAAAAAAGTCGATATTTCTTTTTTCAGCAGATCAAATTTCTGCCTTTTTACATGCAATTTTGCCTTTTGCACATATATACCTTTTTATTCTATTAGATAGAAGTTGGTATTATGGAACAGCCATCTATATCAGTAAATGCTACTTACATTTATATAGTATAACAGTGTCAATGGATACCAAAAATATGTCTATATTGTATTGGTCATATGACTGACATTTGAGGGATTTATTATACTGACATCCTAGTTTGGGGCTTTCCATTTGCATCTGTTTGGCTATTATGGTGTGCTAGAGTACTAGATTAGATGGATCTTTACTCAGAACCAGAATGTCTCTTTGCCAGGTTTTTATGCAAGCGTATCATATTGAGGAATTGTAGATCCTGCAATACCATTCTGTAAATATATGCATGAATAAAATTGATTGTTGGGTTGACAAAGTCTCAGATTTGCAAGTTTTTGTCCTTTGGTTTGTATGTCTGATAAGCAGCTTGTTTTTGTATACCAATAGTTCTTTCAGATGAGGGAAATCCCACAATGCTCAAGGACAAGCCTACTGTTCAAGGCCTAGGAGAACAAAGTAACATTGTTCAAGTAGGGCTTTACATAATTGATCATGTTTAAATGATGCTAATTGGAACAACTGGTGTTTGGGTTTTTTTTTCCACTCTAGGATTAAACTGACATTATCTGTCTCCAATATTGCTGTGTTTTGTCTATTTTTCCACCTGAATGAGCTATGTGTAGTTTAAGGATGGCCTGGTAGAAATTGGTAATTTGCTGAGAGTTTAATTGATTGCAGTAGGGTATAAATGCTGTTAAATAAGCAGATAAATAATATTGCAACCAAAATCCTGAGATCAATGTAGGTAGAGAATATATCATGTGATTTATTCTGGTGGAGAATAAGAAGCATGTATATAAGGTATATATAAGGTCAGGGATAAAAGGTAAAGGTCTCACCTGTCCAGTAGTGTTAGAGGCCATGTAACACATAGAAATCCCTTGCTTGCATTTTGTGACTGAAAAATGCATTCTGTAGTCATGTTTTTATAGTTATATATCCATATATGCATGTGTGATACATACACACAGTTTGCTTACCTAGGATAAGTTTATTTAGCTTTAATCTTATTAAATTTATTATGGTCGCTCATTCCAAAAGACTGGATGACTAAGGCTGAATTAAATTTATAAAGCTGATTCTTTAAAGTGCTAAACAATTCTTTGTTGTCTCTTTAATAAATATGAAGCTCCAGAAAAATACAAAAGCACTCTGTTGCTGGCAATGTTTATTTAGTGAATCAAGGGAAATTACTGAAGGATTTCTGAAAATTTTTCAAAAAAAAAGCTTTGGCATTGTTTTGACAATAGACTCAAGTTAACAATTTTCAGAAGGAAAAACTGCAAACTCAATTTTATATTGTGTATATGCACTGCATACACTTGCAATATTATCTCCATCCATATACATATTTAAGACAAAAATAGTTTCTGGCATAAATAACATCTCTGGAAACTTAAGGAATAAAATAAGAAATAAAAACCTTGTCACAGAAAGGC
>JANHFQ010008543.1:0-12060 GCA_032468035.1 Aparallactus werneri | reverse complement strand
AATATGGCTGCCTCAAAGTTGGAGTCATCCTGAATATAAGATTGCACAGGGATAGAATTATAGGGGAAATATTAGAGTATAAATTTGTATAGAAACAACGGGAATAATAGACAGAAGGTCTGGAAATTTACAGGTGTCAGGCAACCTTATTGTATACCTTTAAATAACTAAAAAAAGAGTTGTTCGAATTAGATTGATGGGAATGGAACTATTAATATTGTTATTAGAAAGAGATTAATGTGAATGATATTTGAAATTAATTTTGGTAGAATTATATAAAAATGATGAAGCTTAGCAATGTTATTAGTATGGATTTAAATGATTGAATGGAGTTGACAAGTATGGATTTAAATGATTGAATGGAGTTGTGGTAGTGATGATTAATAATGTTAAGGAGAATTGGATTAATACATCTGACTATAAATGAAACTAATTTAGGATTAACATAATATAAATGAAATGAAGTAATTTGGTTTTTAGTGATTGTTTAAATTATATAAGAAAAGTGAAAGGAAAATAGAGATAAGGATGGGAATTAAGGTACTTATTGCCTATATATGTTTGGTGACAGTAGAGATAATTTTAATTAATTTAAATAATTTAAATAGGAGAAATATGATAGAATATGATAGAAAGTAAGGATATTGTTATGAAGAATGGGATTAATCTGAATGATAATTGGAATTGATTTTGGTCTTAATATTGTTAAGTAGAATTGGATTAATAAAAGTGAATTAACATAATATAAATGAAATTAATTAATTTGGTTTTTAGTGAATGTTCAAATTATACAAGAAAAGTAAAATGTCATAGAGATAAAGACGGGAATTAAGGTATCTACTGCCATATACGCTTGGATAGAGATAATTTAAATCTGAGAAATATGATAGAATATAATAGAAGGTAAGACTATTGTTTTGAATTGGATTGATATGATTGTACCCCAAAACAACTCTGTTCACACAGGAGATATATATGTAAAGAAAAAATAATAAAAAAATTAATTAAAAAAAATGACTTTGACACATTGTGCCAGATGTTAAAAAACTGGCAATTAACATGTACAACTGATATTGACAAATTGAAAAATTAGTTTTCTGCTTTCAGCATCAACTAGAATCATTATGTTTAAAAATCCTTCACATTTTTTTTTGCTTCAATTTGCAATTAGAATAATTTAAAGTAATTGCAGAACAGAAACATTGTAGCTAGTCTTTTTTTAAAAAAGAGATTTATGCATTCAATCTGGTCAATTTCAATCTGATTTCAGTTAGAAAGGAACAGCTTTTCCGCCTTTCATTCAGAGCTCTATTTTATCCTGATAATTGTTGCATTGGACAATGGTTATTTAATATGAAGTAGGAAATAAGATTACATCCTGCAATGTTCCATAAAATTATGAGGGGAGACTTAACTCATTTGAATTTCATTTTTACAAGGGACATATTTCTGGTTCCTTCTGTTCTTACCAATGATGGATAACAAATCCCACCCCATGCACCCACACAATTCAATGTTTGGTTGTAGGAGTGGAGACTTCATCTTCCTGATAGAAAATATAATGTCAAATAAAGAACCTACACTGCTAGGAGATAGTTATATTAATCTTTTATTATTTTCCTTATCTTTTCTCTTTTTGCTTTCTTCTAGAATGTGATGATGATATTCTGATTTTAATATATGGTTAAATACTTTTTTGGTAGGACAGAAATCTATTTAAAAGTAAAATAAATGTGTATTATTTACTTCTACTGACCACAATTCTTAAACCAAACAATTAAACAGATTTCAGATAAGACAACATAAAACTATACCTAGATCACTGAAGCAATTAGAGCACATTTTTGTTTACAGAAAATACAACCAATTTCAGCTCTGTTCAAAGAATTTAGATTATGCTGGCCTGATAAAACTGTACCTAAAATAAATAAGAATTTATGTATTTACCCTGCCAGATAAGGAGTAACAAAGGAGCTTGTATAATCTTATGAAAGATGTGGTTTAACAAGACAATTTCTAGAGATTTACTTGGTCCTTCTCCACAAGGGCACAAGCTTAGCTTCTAGGTTTTTAAATTATTTGCTCTCAGGAACAGCTGAAGGCAACAACATTGAGACATGCTAAATAAGATTAGTTCTTTGTGGAGTTTAGAGACAGTTACCTTGCTTAAAAACAGATAAATACTCAAGCATATGTTTTTGGATAATTCAGATTGACTCCATCTCTCTAGCAGTAAATATACTAATCCATGCTGCTGTCCATAATAAATTAGAAACATGTTTTAAAATAAAATCTGTAGAACAGGCCACTCAACCAACAAATAGAAATGTGAAAGCAAGGAACAATCTTTGCCAAACATTATTTTAAACATCTATTACAGAACACAAAAATACAATTAACCAAGTTTTAATGGTTAAGGACCTGGGCTAGAAATGAGGAGACCACGTTCTAGACTCACTTTAGGATTGAAAACTGGCTGGATGACTTTGGGCCAGTAACTCTCTTTCTGCTCATACTAGGCTCAGTCAACAAGCTTGTCAGTCAATTCCTGTCATAACCAATGTTGACACATAGTTGATCTGAGAAAAAAACACCCCAGACCATATACTTGTGATATGACACTAAAAAGAAAAAAATGTGTATGACAGTACAGTAGAACTTCAGTTCACAACCACAATTCATTCCATAACTTTGGTTGTAAACCCAGTTAGTTGTGAACCAAAACAAATTTTCCCATTGGGTTGTATGGAAATATGATCAATCCGTTCCAGAACACTATGAACTTTATGATTTTTAAAAGATTTTAAAGATTTTGAGGCACAAAGGGTAGTAGGTGACACTGGTTGTGCCGGCTTCCCTCTCTCCCTCCCTCTTCCCCAGCCTGAGCAGATCCATCCTTCCAGAGGCGACATGGTCTGCCTGCCTGGAGAGGGCAGCTTGGGAAAGGCGATTGGGCAAAAGTGCAGCTGGTCGCCTCTTCACTCCAGCCAATGGTGTGAGGCTTGCCTCCTTCCCACTCATGCCCTTGCTCTGCCCTGGATCGAGAAGCAGGGTGCTGCCTGTCTTCCTCGGCCTCTTACCTGCTCCTACACCTATCTGGACTCACCTGGGCTCCAGTCAATGGCTGGCCAGGTAGAAGGCAGGTCAGGCAGTGCTGGCTGGCTGGCTGGCTGGGGAGGGGGCAATTATTAGGTGGATGTCGTCGCTTCTTCAGTAGGGAGGATGAAGAGGAAAATGGCTCCTGCCCCTTCCCCTACCACTGCCACCTAAATGCTTCAACTAAAGCAGGGATTGCATGCTCCCTCTCCCATAAACGGGCCGGTTTTTCAGAGGTGGCTTCGGGCAGAGGACTGGCAACCCTGGGTTCACTGGAGTTCAGGGGGGCTGAAGAAGCATTTGGCTCCAGCGAGCCCAGGGTCGCCAGTCCTCTGTCCGAAGCTGCCTCTGAAAAACTGGCATGTTTATGGGAGAGAGAGCATGCAATTCCTGCTTTATTTGGAACATTTAAGTGGCGGTGGGGATGGGAGAAAGGGGCAGGAGCTGTTTTCCTCTTTGTCCTCCTCACTGAAGCAGCAGCAGCCACTAATGATTGCCACCTCCCCAACCAGCCAGCTGGCCAGCACCGCCTGACCTACTCCCTGCCTGGCCAGCCATTGGCTGGAGCCAGGGTGAGTCCAGCTGCTTTTTGGGGCACTGCTCAGCGCTGATTTCTACTTCCACCTCTGGCTGTGTTTGATCACGTTCTGAGGATTTGGTTGCAAACAGAATCAAACATTTAGCTGGGTTTTTTTGGTTGTGAACCAATTTGGTTGTGAACAGAAGCGTTCGTGAACTGGTGTGGATTTGAATTAAGCTGCTTTCACACAAATCACCATGATTAATTGATGTTTAACTCAACTGGCCTGTAAACCTAGTGAGCACAGACTGATCCTGCACAATATATTAACCATAAATGATTGGCTAATTGGCAGCCTGGGTAAAATTATGAAGCAAAATGCAGCATAAAGAAATCTTTCGTCCTCAAATTTATCTCACCACTATTTATTTATTTATTTATTTATTTATTTATTTATTTATTTATTTATTTATTTATTTATTTATTTATTTATTTATTTATAATACTTCTATGCTGCCCAATCTAAATGGACACAGGGCGACTTACAATATTAAAAAATTAAAACCAATAAAAACAATGATTACAATCTAAAAAACCCATTTAAAAACCAATTTATCTAAAAAACACCCCTCCAATCTGCAGGAAGAGCCAGGTTTTGATGGCTTTACGAAAGGTGAGGAGATCCGGGATGATCCGGATCCCTGGGGGCAGTTTGTTCCAGGGGGCAGTTTGTTCCAGAGGGCAGGGGCCGCAACAGAGAAGGCCCTTGCCCTAGGTGCCGCCAACCGACAATGTCTAGTCGGCGGCACCTGGAGCAGACTGACCCTGTGGGCCCTAGTTGGCCGCTGGGAGGCGAATGGTTGCAAGAGGGGCTTTCCAAGGTAAACTGGTCTGATGCCAGGTAAGGCTTTAAAGGTGATAACCAGCACTTTGAACTGAATCCGGAAACCTATTGGTAGCCAATGCAGCTCACGCAAGAGTGGTGTTATGTGGGTGCCACGAGGCGCACCCACAACAGCTCGCGCGGATGCATTTTGGACCAATTGTAGTTTCCAGATGCTCATCAAAGGCAGCCCCATGTAGAGCATGTTGCAGTAACACAACCGTGAGATAACCAAGGCATGAGTCACCGTGAGCAAGGCCGCCCGGTCCAGAAAGGGGCGCAACTGGTGTATCAGGCATACCTGAGCAAAGGTCCCCCTGGCCACAGCTGCAAGATGTTGATCGAATTTCAGCTGTGGATCCAGGAGGACACTCAAATTGTGCACCCTCTCAGAGGGGGTCAACACCTCCCCCCCATCGCCTAAGTTGGAGGGCGATGGACCCAGGATGCCAATACCCACAATAGGTCGGTCTTGTCTGGCTTAGGTTTGAGTCTGTTCACCCCCATCCAGACCCCCACAGCCTCCAGACACCAGAACATCACCGCAAGTGCATTATTGGACTGTTCCGGGGTGGAGATGAAAAGCTGAGTATCATCAGCGTACTGATGATACTTCACCCCAAAACTCTGAATGATCTCACCCAGTGGCTTCATATAGATGTTAAACAGCAGGGGCGAGAGAACCGAGTATGATGTCCTTTCAGGAGAAAACTAAGAGTAAATGTGTTTAACTCTCTAGTAAGCTTAAAACACCAATGACGGATTTATAAATGTAACTAAAAAAACCACATTGAAAATTTAAAAAATTCTGCCTCCCCTGTACTGGTGATATAATTGGAGATAGAGATACACTGCAACATTGATTGATTTTCAAATACAGAAGATAAGTTTGAATGTTCTGGCAAAACTGCAGATGTAGTAATAAGCCATCAAGCAATTTTATGAAAATGAAATTCCTAGTAACTAGAGTAATGAAAAGTCCAAAGATGTTCAGCTGTTCCTTCCAGCTGTCTGGGACAAGATAAACAACTCATTTGATTGGGTTACGTACATTCTCATTGTCTCTTGTTTCCCTTTATGCATATAACTATGAGAAATAGAATTGTCGAATGTTTCACACATTTTGCATATTTTAGTGGCACGGTATCAGAATCAAGAGCTGCGTAAATGCTGTGAAGATGGCATGCATGAGAACCCCATGGGGTACAGTTGTGAAAAGCGTTCAAGATACATCCAGGAGGGACATATTTGTAAGGCTGCCTTCCTTGAATGCTGTCGCTACATCAAAAAGATCCAACATGAACGGAAGAGGAAGAGGGTTCCGCCAAGAAGTAAGTAGCAGGTTCTGGGTTTATTGAGAGAAAAGAACATTCAATTCACAATATGTGGAAAACGAGGCACATAATAGCATCACCAAATGGGCAACATCCCATTTGGAGTAAGTTGTCATTATTAGGTATTTATATGTCATTGTTGCTAATTTATAGCTGAGCTTTAGTGCAAAATGCAGCTCTGTAAATGCAGAAGAAACATTAGAATTTGGTTTGAGTGAGGCCTCAGTCGTGGGAATCACATCACATCCAGCCTCCCAGTCCCTGGGCTCTCTCAGTCCCCATCAAGGTTAGGTCTACACAGCATGCAGGCATACTCTCTGTTGTGGCTCAGCAGTGTGCTGCGGATCTGGCAGCCAATTCCAACTCGGAGGGAAATTTGGAGTCAGAGTCAGATGGAGGGATGGAATTGGCTGCTGATAATGTGCCTGTGGCTGGAATGTCCACGAGCTATCAGGAGGCCTCGGCTTCCGATAGCAGCGGGGATGAAACTGTAATTGATGCCAGAACATGGAGGCTAATGAGGAGAGAGCAGCAGTGAAGGAAGGGAGGAGGCCGAGCCACAGCTGACAAGTAATGGGCCACACCCCTTAGGACTTAAAAGGGGTATGGTTGGAGTTGCCTCCCTGCAGAGGACAACTCATTGAATTAGTATTGGGAGCTAGTGGTCGGTGTTCAGAAAATTCTGGTTTCGTGTATAGCTGTTGGGGCGTTTTGCTTTGTATCTGAATCCTCTGTGAATTATTTGCTTTGAGTCTGTAAATTAGTCTGTTCACTGTGCTGTGTAAATTATCTATCAGCCTTGGCAGTTTGCCCAAGTGTTTGACAGCCTGCCAGAGATCTTGGACGGAGTTTTGATAAATATCTCATCTTGGAAAAGCTTGTGTCTCTGTGTTGGTGCCTTTAAAATATTCTGTGACTATAATCCAGCTGCACAACGTGGTTTCAGGGTGTGGGACACAACACTCTCATTACATCACTGTTTTTAATTAAAGTACACCCAGGAATCTGCTGCTTCCTCTCAAAAGAACCCACCACAGTTTTAGAAAACATTGGTGACCTTTTGGTTCAGCTAAAGCATCCACAGCTTTTGGGAAGGTCTCAGCGGTTGAAGAATACTGTTGATGAGAAATGATTTGGAGGGCTTGTTGAATGAAAGTGGTGGCTGTACAGATCTATCTTTGGTGGTAGTTTAATGGTAGACTGCTTCAATTTTTACTCTAGTTGGAACAGTGAAGAATAAATTAAAACCTTTTTTTAAAAAATGGAATTTGAAAAGGATTTTTTAAAAAGGCTGAGTTAAAAATGGTCAAGATGGTGGTTGAAACTGCCTATTTTTTATGTGCAAAATACGCGCGGACACTCCTGAATAAAAGGGGATAAATAAGCATTGTGCCAATATTGTGAGAGAGCTACAAGATTGGGAGAGGATTAGAAACAAATGTGACCTTGATTTTCCTTGCCCTGATAGATAATTGTTTATTCTAATGTTTGTTTTCCATGTCTGATTGAAAATCCATTCTTTCTTAATTTCATTTTATTTATACATGTTAATCTAATAGAGAATATAAAATAAGGGTTGAAGAAATAGGTGGAAACCATTATTAATTCTCATCATGTCCTTGCCACTACATCAAACCCTGTATGTGATGGAAACAGTACCTGTTGCCCTACAGAGTGCCTCATTCTGAATAGCTTGAGTTTTCAAGAAAGAAATGTCGCACCATTGTGCCAGTTTGCATGTTCAGTACTTTCTGGTAGAATGACAAGCGAGGGAAAGTATACTCTGATTAACAAAAACACAGAGAGGCCTTCTATGTTTGAAAATAACTATCTACTTAACTGTGGCTTATTTAATAAAGTATTGTTAAAGAAACAGTACCTTACACCAACTTGCTTTCTGTTTTCCAGGTGATTTTGAAGATGATTTGTTTGGAGATGACAACATCATCTCCAGGTCTGATTTTCCGGAGAGTTGGTTGTGGCTCACGGAGACCTTGACGGAGCCGCCTAACAGCAAAGGGTATTGGAGTTCTGCTGTTCATATTAGCCCACTTTTCAGTTTCATCAATTGGACCTGATGGACTATGTGCATACTTTTTGAAAAAGCTCACCACTGTCCTAGCTGAACCCCTATGCACAATCTATGAGGTATCCTTCAGAACCAGCTCCCTACCCGACCTTTGGTCATTAGCCATGGTTATACCCATGTTTAAAAAGGGTCAAGTAGATAATTACAGACCAATTTCATTGTGTTGCATCACCTGTAAAGTTATGAAATCAATTACCAACCAATCCATCACCCTCCACTTAGAGACAAACAACCTACTATCTAATAAGCAGTTTGGTTTTAGGAAAAACCTGTCCTGTAATCTACAACTCCTACATTGTAGAAACATTTGGACCACACATCACAACCAAGGTAAAGCAACAGATGCAATTTACATTGATTTCTGTAAAGCATTTGACTCAGTGGTACATGACAAACTACTGTTGAAACGAAATTCCAATGGTATTTCTGGAACTCTTCATAGGTGGATAGCTGTGTTCCTGTCCAACAGGCAACAAATAGTTAAAATAGGGAGGGCCCTATCCAATCCAACACCGGTTAACAGCGGTGTCCCCCAAGGCAGTGCCTTAGGACCCATACTCTTTCTGATCTACATCAATGACCTATGTGATCATATCAAAAACAACTGTGTCCTCTTTGCTGATGATGTAAAACTACCATATTTAACATCACAAACAATACCGCTGACCTACAAAAAGACCTTGACTATATGTCTGAATGGTCATGCATTTGGCAACTCCAAATCTCACCAAATAAATGCTCTGTCCTACACATAGGAAAAAATAACCAGAACACCAAATACAACTTAGATAGAAGGGATCTCACTGATGACCCACATGTAGTTAAGGACCTAGGAGTACTCATCTCAAATGATCTAAGCCCCAGTGCTCACTGTAACAGCATTGCCAAAAAAGCATTAAGAGTTGTTAATCTAATTTTGCGAAGCTTCTTCTCCAGTAATGATGTACTTCTAACTAGGGCATAATGACTGCTGCAAAATGGGCCATACAATCAGATTGGTCATGTGATCAACCCGATGTACAATTGTCATAGCATATGGACATAAAGGGCAGGCTCCAATACAGTCATGTGCTACAGTGCTATCTTCACACTGAGATACCATCAGTGAAGGCAAGACAGCCATGGAAAAAGATTGGCTCTGCTTTAGGTAGCTGGTGTATCTTCATGTCCTGAAACAAAGTTACATATAAATGTGGCACTTGTGGCAAAATGCTGCTGAAGTACTTTGTCAAAGAAAAGTGCTTCACGCGCCCCTGATGAACACCCAGAAGTGAAAGCAGGGAGAGTTAATTTAAGATAATAAGACTAAAAAGTGGGAGAAGAAACAAATTCTCTCAGCAAGAGCTGTAGCACTTCAGAAGGACTTTCCTGGAAACCGAACTGATCATCCTCAGGAGATGTAAGCAAAAAAATATATAAACCCATATCAAAGCAAGTATTGCACAGCCAGTTTTTCTGCAGGGTACTCTGGAGCAGAGTCAGAAAGGAATTCAACTGTCCAAAGCAGATAGCATTATACAAACAGTCAGCTCTTGATTAAATCCTGAAGTGACTTAAAACATATGTCTGGAAGTTACCCAAGTGACTAGCAGTAGTTCATTATTCGGTCTGATTCTTTTGGAAGTACTATATTAAGAACTGAATGGCACATCCTTTGTATTATTGAGCTACCGTTCCTGTTCATTAATGATGCCAGTTCAGGGCCAGGTAGGATTTAGATGAGAAATTATCTCATAGTTCTTATGTGTTGGTGGAGTAAAGGTAGAGTCTCTGTTTAGCACAATGATAAATTAATTTCCTTTGTGTTCAGAACTGATTCATTGCAGCATCTCATTCTTGCTTCCATTTGATTGTTCTGTAAACAGCTCTCTTTGATAGCTGTTATGGTATCTCAAGTGTTGAAAGGAGATGATGTTCACTAAGAATATAATTGTTTGTGATCCAGTGGTAAATACCTGGCTTATCCCAATCATTAAGTATTGACTCTGGCATCCTGTTGAAGAGCCTTGAATGCTGCATATTGTGGCTTCTGATTAAGAATATATCAGCCAAATTGGAGTATGGACCAGCTTCCCTGTGGACTTAAGAGTCCTGTTTTGGTAGACCAAGGACAATCTTTCAGGAATATTCAGTTTGTTTAGCAGCACTATATTTGCTTTTTGAGAATTTCAGAGAGAGAAAGAGAAAGAGAAAAGACAGAGACAGAGAGAGAGAGAGAGAGAGAGAGAGAGAGAGAGACAGACAGACAGATAGACACACACACACACACACACACACACACACAGAATCACATTTCACAGAATGATCTCTACATTATTTTATTTTATTCTAATGTTATCTATCATGAATTAATTTGCCAAGACCGATTTGCTCAGGTGACATTTCGTCCTTACAGAAAACATTTTGAAGGTTTCTTTTTTGAAGGTTAATGTGGTGAATTTGCTAACTTGTTTAGATAAAGTACAACATTTTAATTGATATTACTGAATATAAGCTAATATAATTTTGTTATATGGAGTTTTAAATATATTTAGGCTGTCTTGATTATATTTGTTTTGTTTTATTTTATTTTCTTCACAGTTCAGGCTGATGAAGTATAATATTTTGAGAGACAGCAATAGTTATTTTACACTATTGCTGTGAAACAGTAAACAATTCAAAACATCACAAAGGAAATAGAGTGTGATCTGTATTGTTTCTGATGTTGCTGATAAATGAGAATGATGTGGTAAGCATGCAATTAGATGTAATTTGCTTATGTAGTTGAGCAGAATTAAAGAAAGATCAATATCCAATATACACCTAGTATGAAAAGCAATTAGTTTAATTGATGGGGAAAAAGCTCTTTTACATCAGTTAATTACATTGAAATGGCCTCATACTCAGACCAGGATTATTAATAGTACATGAATTTTTTAATTCTATAAATTAACTTTAGTTGGAGGCTAGTCATTTTTGATGCTTGCTTTTGATAATTCCCATCTAGGAAAAGATAACATCATTTAGGTAACCATTTTCCCCTCATAAACTAATTGAAATTAGTGTTGAAAATGAATGGGCCATAAGCAAATATCACAGTCATTAAGGAGTCCATTTTAACCAGTGGACTTTTTTTGCTAGAAAATTGAAATAAATGCTGGAAAAATACATTGCAAATCATGTGATTGATAAATAATGTCACATGCAAAACAAATTTGTGGTTACATGACTACAGGATGCTACAAATGGACATGAAAGTGAACTGGTTGCCAAGAGCCCAAAATGTAATTGCTTGACTGTAGGGGTAAGGCAGCCATAACTTCAAAAACAAGTCATAACTTTTTTGGGGCAACTTTGAACAATCAGAGTTTGAGGATGGTGTGTGTGTGTGTGTGTGTGTGTGCGTGTGTGTGTGTGCTCGCACGTATGCATGTGTACATTCCCCTAGCTGCTCTTTTGGGTACCCTAAAGATGTGCCTCTTTGTCATAATAGTGAATTTAGGGCAGCGTTTTCCCAACATCATATATTCTCAGACGAGCTAGATCATCATACAATGTATCCATAATATACCATAATAATTTGACCCTGTTCTTTTGTGCCATGATAATTGCTCTGGACCTGGTCAGACCTACCACAATTTAAACCTTTAAATAGAAATGTTCCTTAGCTCCATTTGTTGAGAAAGTTTTATTAGAGGTCAAGTGTATTGCAGTAATGCATACTGTAACTAAAACAGAATTGTATGCCAAAATCACTAAGTTCTACTCTCCTCACCAACTGCCCCTCCCTGCCTACCCTACTGTAACCAATCAAATCCATGGAAGATGTTTTCATAGCGGTCAGTCTGAGCACAGCTTAATATGAAACTCCCTTCTTCTTCCAGCTGGATGACCTTGGAGCAGCATCTCGAGACGGCACAGTTTCTACTTTCAATTCCCCAAGCATCCCCCATCTATTCCTCCTCCCTACAGCATGGCACCCTGTCACCACATAACAGGGAAACACAGCAAACATAAGATGGCAGCCCACCCTGGAATTATTTATCCTATGATCCTTTTGATTATATATATATATATATATATATATATATATTAAAAAAAGGTAAAGGTAAAGGTTTCCCTTGCACATACGTGCTAGTCGTTTCCGATTCTAGGGGGC
>JANHFQ010008542.1:131703-141707 GCA_032468035.1 Aparallactus werneri | reverse complement strand
CCGCCGCTTTTGGCTTTTTACGGTCCGCGGCTCGGCAGCTCCAAAAAGGAGCTGTCTTCAGCGGAATGGAGCTACCCAGAAGTCCATGTGGTTTTATTCTTGTGCGCTGCCCTGAATCCTTTGGGAGAGGGGCGGCATAAAAATTCAATAAAATAAATAAAAATAAAAAATAAATGATTTGTGATCTTCTGACAAGCAAAGTCAATGGGGAAGCCAGATTCACTTAATAACTGTGTTACTAACTTAACACCTGCAGCGATTCACTTAACAGCTGGCAAGAAATGATGAAAAGCTGGGCAAAACTCAACTGTTTTGTTTAGCGATATAAACGTTAAGCTCACTTGTGATTGTACGTCGAGGATTACGCAGTTTGAAAACATAATTTGTTCATTTGAAAATGCTATCTTGGCTCAATTATGGCTATGTCTGAACCTAGAACCTTGTTTTAGTGCTGATTTGTGTCCCATTCATTCTAGATATTGGCAGAAATGAAAAGAACAATCTATGAGCAAGTCAGGATCACTTTGTTCTTCTCCTGATCCTGAGTCGTTTTTTGATTAAAGCAAATCTTGACATTATTCTTTGTGATATCTGTCGTTTCTGATCTATTAAATAAGCTAGTTTGAAATAAAGTGTCTTGCTTGCTTACTTAACATTATGTCCAAGTAAGAATTCAAATTCCAATCTGAAAGCCATTATCTTTTCCTGTATAGAAATGTTATGCTTGCTAACTTTATGCATTGTAGTAATAGTTGTGTTGGTGCTTCATAATCTTCCAAAACATTCAATTTTACTAAAAACAATTATTATCTTACATTGTGTAGAATTTATTTTGTTCATAATTAATCCATGCACGTTAAGCAAAACTCAGAATTAAACCTTTACATGAAGTTGGTCATGAAACTCAAAAGTATGCATATTCATAATATAAAAAATTTCTATATAATTAGTTTATATTAAAAGGCAGCGTTCCAACTAAAGAAACAAGAGTGCCAGGAAAAAAAAATTGCCTCATCCATCAAAATTATTTAAAATATAATTATAAAAGTTTATATAGTTTCTAGATCATACTAGACCAGCAAAATCTTCCATGTTATATAAAATAATTATTTGGATTCTAACCTTGCTTTATTTTTCTGTCAGGCCATTCTGCCATCTGAGACATATTGCAGCAAGAAATGTATCGCATGGTGTGGTTTTCATTTATTTGTGAACACTAGGAGTACAGCCAGGTATCCATGTTGAAGTGCAATCCACTTAGCCCTTACGTCAGAGGTGGGCTGCACATACTGTAACAACCGGTTCGCCTTGTGCGGAACCAGAAATGTGAGAGAAGCATGCACATGTCCCCTTCGCGCTCACATACACACTTTGGGTGCGCCATCCATGCTTGTGCACGGCTGCAAAAACATGGGGATTTCCTGCACGCAGCAGCTGCAGTGAATAGAGTGGGCGAGGCGTGTAAAGCAGTTGGGCCATGTGGGCATGGCAAGCGAGCCAGATATATAGGACGGGACAGCACCAGAACAGGTGAGTGGGTCCAGCCTGTGGTCAGAACTACCAGTACGGGCGAGCCAGTCCAAACCGGCAGCAGCCCACCACTGCCTTAAGTCAGCAGAAACAAATGTCACCATTATCTTGGTGCTGTAATGGCCAAAGCCTAGTGTGGCAGGTGATACCATCCTTACAGTTTTAATGTGGGACAAATGAAGCAAAGTCATTTGTGGTCTTGTTTCCCCTGCAGCATCTGCAAAGGAAAAGCGGTTAAGGCACCAGGCTGGAAACCAGGACACTGTGACTTCTAGGGCCACCTTAAGCACAAAGCTAGCTGGATGACTTTGGGCCAGTCACTCTTTCTCAGCTCAGTTCACTTCACAGGGTTGTTGTGGGGGAATAAAAGAGGAGGAAGGAGTATTAAGTACAGTATGTTCACCACCTTATTTTATTTATAAAATAATAAACAGGGATAAAAATTATTTTAAAAGCCTCCAATAATCAGCAACTTATCTCCCTAACACTTGGTGGGACAGGGTTGCCTGATGGTAGGCAGATGCTCTGAAAGGGAAGTTTAGCCATCTGTTGACCAAGTAGCCAGTTGCAGGTGTGGAAGTATGGAATGAAGTGGCCTTCCATGCTTCTAATGAATCAACAGGGCTACTTTTGGATATGAGTGTAACCCTCTTTCCGACGAATGCCAGACCCATTTTTATATATAGACTGACCACAGCCTTAAATAGAGACTGATCTCATGCCTTCAACCGTATTTTTAGTGAACCATGCTAGATTTTCTTCAGGGCAAAAATGATGTTGAGAGGAGAAAGAAAATGCTTTGTTAAGACCAAAATGTTAACTATGACTTTTAGCAACAGATTGGGAAAGAAACATATGTAATATTGTAAAAATATCCCATAAAAATGGTTCCTGGGGCACATTCCTACTACAATATAAGAATGTGAGGATGAGTCCAACAGCACTTTCAATTCAAGCTGAAGACCAGAAATAGGTAACCAAAATCCCAGCGGAGTGAGCGTGCCTGTAAGGATTTTTGTTTTTGTCATAAAAGACTCACTTCTTCAAAAATCTCAGATTAACCCTTTCTAGGACCTTCTGAATTGCCTCTTTTTGCAATTGTGAATCACTTTGTTCTCAAAGATCTTTATCTTCCGTGCTCTTTCATTTTTATTGTTAGCTTGCCATGCCTTTTGTTTGTTGGACCATTCTAAGCAAACATTACATTGCTTCTCAAGCCCACTTGTGGCTGTTATGTAGAAATCCCATCCAACTGTCAAACCTCCAACTGCCAGCCTGCTTTATGAAAGTTAACATAATATGAGGTATGGTATGTAGGAAAAATAGGTTTTTCTATGCAACCGAACTATCATGGTGCATGCTTTCATAACCATAGCTGGTAAACACCAAATGAGACAGAAGCCAGGTCTTGCGTGCCCCTGTAACAAATTTAATAATCTAGTGAAAAAGTATATTTTTGTATATTGTGGAAGAGAAAATGATGGTGAAAAGAGGTAAGCAACAGAGGGTTGCTTAGGGAATCCAGTATAAGGATGGCATGCATATATAATTCATAAGCAGATGACTGAATGTCTGATGTGATTGTTGAATCTGAATTAGTTGTCATTATCTAGCCTTATTCTCCTTGTTACTGCTACAATGATGTATGGTAATTTCAATTATCAATATTTTTTGTCAAAAGCTGACCTGAATTAAAAACCAACTTCTCTGCATGTTAAGGATCTATGAAAGTCTACCTAAAGTCTTTTTGATCTATAATTGATAATTCTTAAACTCTGTAGATACAAGAAAAATGACTGTGATGATTCCATGACCTATTTAAACACATCTTGGTTATCAGATATATTGTGTATTTGCATGCATGAATAGTGGTGTTTAAAAATTAGTGAATCCCTTGGAGTTTTAAATATTTCTGACCTAAAATGTGATCTGTTCCACAGCCTATAAGTAAATAAAGAAACCAGTTAAGCAAATGAAGCAAAAACATTATACTTGTTCATTGATTTATTAAGGAAAATGATCCAAAGCTACATAGATTTTGTGGAGAAATGTACTATCTGAAACTCTTGGATAGTAGCCCCCGATCTTTTTGGGACCAGGGACTGGTTTTGTAGAAGACAATTTTTTTTCATAGACCAGAGGGGCGGGAAGAGTAGCGCACAACTCAGATCCCTTGTTTACAGTAGGAGTCGCACTCCTCTAAGAATTTAATGCCTAATGATTTGAGGTGGAGCTGAGGGATTGATGCTAGTGCTGGGGAATGGCTGCAAATACAAATGGAAGTTTTGTTCACTTGCCCACCACTCACCTCCCACTGTATGGCCCGGTTCCTAACAGGCCATGGATTGGTACTGATCCATGGCTTGGACTGGGGACCTCTGCTTTAGGATTATCAGTTCATTTCAACAGGAAATTACACTAAGATGTTTCAATCAATGGGTTGAAAATCATGTATGATTGTGAAGTATATGGAGGTGTGGCATGCCTCAAACAAAGATTTCTGAGGACCACTGAAAAACAGATGTTAATGTTTACCAGGCTGGAAAATAGTTACAAAACTATGTCCAAAGAGTTTGAATTCCACCAGTTCACTATCAGGCTGATTGTGTACAAATGGAGGCAATTCAGCAACACTTTTACTTCCCCCCAGAGTAGTCAAACAACTGAGATCACACCAGAAGCAAGGCCTGTGATACTGAATGACTGAACAACAAATGAACAATAAGACTGCACGTGTGGCAGGGTTGCAAGGAGAAAGTTACTGCTTTCCAAAAAGAACACTTCTGCCTGTCTACATTTTATGAAAAACCACATCCAGAAAGCTATTGAAGAAATGTTCTGTGGATAGATGAGAACCAAATATAACTTTTTGGCCTGAATGCAAAGTATCATCATCCTTGGCAAACACTGCATTCCTTATCCCATCTGTGAAACATGATGGTGGCAGTATCATAGTTTCAGCCTCTAGATTACGATGGCTTGCCTCATTGATCGACATATAAATTCTATATTGAACTAGCAAATTTTACAGCAAAATGTCAGAGTATCTGTCCATGAACTGAAGCTCAAGAGAAGAGTACATCAGCAGTAAGAGAATGATAAAAAAATATAAAAGTTGTCCAACAACAAAAAATGGTTAAATCAGAAGAAAGGTAGTAAAAGTTTTGGATGCCCAAGTCAAAGACCCTGGTTTTAATCTTATTTGCACAAGAAGCCCACAAACATCCTTCAATTGAAGCTCTGTTGTAAGGCGGAACAGGTTAAAATGCCTCCTAGCCAATATATAGGACCAATCAGCAGTTATGGGAAACATTTACCGTAGTTACTCAAGGGGGGCACGCCAGCTACTTAAAACAAAGGTTCATATACTTTTTCCACACATAAATATACAGTTTTAGATCATTTTCCGCAATAAATCAATGAACAGGTGTAATGTTTTTGATTCATTTAATTGGATTCTCTTTGTCTAGTTTTAAGACGTATTTGGAGAACATATCACATTTTTTGTTGTGTTTAAAAGATTGAGGGAGGTAAAGGAAGAATTCTTCTGTTAACAGATATTCATATAACCACAAGAGGGAGACACATACATTTTGAAGAGCAATGATTATGGAACGGGTATTTTCCCAATTAAAAAAATGTGGTAGAATTAAAAAAAAAACTACTAGACATAGACATCACCTGAATTCAGCATGTTTCATATTGAATTGGGAAAAAAATACAAGTTTTTCTATTAAGGGAGAATTGGCCAGGTATTCTAGGTTTGATTGTTGCCCAAAGATGTAAATTATTACCTATTTAATGCATATTATACAATAATTGTAAGTCATTAGTTTCTGTAGTTTCTAATCCTGTGATCATCCTTTTCTTTTTTGATTCCTGCTTCACTTTGATAAAATTTTAAAGCATTTTAAAGTCCAAGTGATTCTGCACCGTTATAGCAACTAAGTTTAGCTGTTGTATAGCACCAATTTTCTACTAATGCAAATGAAGTAGCACTTTTTTTCTGACAGTTTTTTATTTTATTTTTATACTGCTTTTATTAAACATTATAGTTAAACAGAAAACAATACAAACTACAAAAATATAAAAGAATGAAAAGAAAAAAAATGCAGAGAAAAGGATAAGAAATACAAATGTAGTAAAAAGGAAAGAAATATATATTAAAAAATAAGAATACCCTCTGTCCCAACAAGTATAAACATTTTAACAATTTTATCCTTCTATCCTAAAGAGCAGTGTTTCTGAAACGTTGTGGTTTGCCCCCTTTTAGAAAAAAAGAATGCTTAAGGCCCACCTGCCAAGCCCCACCCCCAGGGTGGGGGGGTGAGCTGCCCAAGCCCTGCCCCAGGGCAGGGGGGGTGACCCGGCCAAGCTCTGCCCCTGGAATGCCCCGCCCCTTGCCTCGGGCACTGCTGGGGGTTGGGCCAGCCCTGAGTAATGGTGAGGACATAGGAATTAGTAGTAGTGAAAAAAATATTAAAACTGAATGTGAATCAATGATATGATGTGGCAGCAATAAACAAACAGTCACGTCCCGCGGGGGACTGCAGGCGACTGAGCCAACAACGGGTGGCAGCAGTGAAACGGTTAACCCTGCAGGGGGGGAGAGAGGAAGAGAGAAATAACAGCCATTCAGCGACTGCCTCTGATTGCCTCCCTCCTCCTCCTCCTGCCTTTCCCTCTCTGTGAGTTACTCCACCTGTCAGCTCGCGCTCCTTCAGGCTCCTTCTAAGGCTTAGAATACAAGCAAGCTCATTGCACAGGCACAGCATGGCTGAATCCTCCACCACCCACTGATCAGTTCCTGGCGCCTCCTTTATTTCACATGGAGCTTCCAACGCCCCCTTAGAATGCTCCAATGCCCACTAGGGGGTGGTACCGCCCACTTTGATAACCGCTGCTAAAGAGCAATAATCTCTTCCTCCATATTTCAACATATCTCTTAACCTTGTCATCTAGTTTGGGTCAGCAAAAATCCATTAAGCGTTACCAGAAATAGCATATCTATTTTAACTTTGATCGAACAAGCCCGCTTTATATTTCTTCCTTTTATTTTTCCCCCAAACATTTTTGTTAGGTTATTAAGTATTATAAAATACAAAATACAAAAGTATATAAAAGGACAGTGAGAAGGAAAGGGGAAGTGATGAAAGATAGGGAAAAGAAAGGAAAAAGAAGCACTGACTTCCGACTCTCTCTGTTGCAGTAAAATAAGGCATTAGCATCAAATCACAGATTTTTGTTTTTCCATAGTAATATTAACAAGTCATTTCTATAAAAATCTATCAATCTAATCTATAAAACCCAAAGTCAAAATTACATTCTTTTCCACATCAAGCATGAAATTCAGAAGCGGTTTCCATGTGGAAACAAAAGTATGTGGATGTGTCACACTCAGGCCATTCCCATGTCCATTTTAATGAAGGAGGGAAAGTCATGATATATCACATGATGACAGCATGATGCCCTGAGTTTGACACCCCTATCCTAGAGTTTGTTTTCATTTTTATTAGTCCCTTCTCACAAAATCATCCAGATCTGTTTGTAAATCCAATTTAAGAAAGCTATACAAGTCATTCTTTGATTTTGCCATTTTTATATCCCTTTTAATTATTAAGACATCTGCCAATTACATTTGTATATCCACTGTAACATCTTTTCCCATATCATTCTCGTGACTTGTAATTTTTAAATAAACTCATTCTCAGGTCATTTTCATTCTTGTCCAATAAAACCTGTTTTTCTTCTATAACATCTTTTAAAGACAGTCTAAAAGCAGTTAAACCATTTAAAAAGGTGATTAAGAAATGAGGCTTGGCAGAACTTTGTGTCCATAAGGCAATATTGCAGGTGAGCTTAGTGAAAAATCCCTCAACTTCAAGCTACTCAATTCACAAGTCATTTATTCATGAATAACAGCCATCCAGAGGGTTGGGGCCATCCTATCATCTCTCCTTTATCTGGAGGGACCTGGCTGACAGGAAATTGCCACCCAGCTGCCACTCTTGTCACATTGCTTTGGAGACATCCAGTTCACTATGAATCCTCACTGGATATGCCTTTTTTCTGGCAGTTACGTGAGGGGTGGATAAAAAGGACTTCCTCTATCTCCTTATCTTTAAACAGGGATATTTTAATAAGCAAAATGGGAAAATAATTCTTGAAATGAACTCTTTTATTACATCTATTTACCACTATAATCATCGCCAGGTGCTACATTCTATCAATGATGGACAAGTTTTAAAGAAAATATTCTTTTTTTAAAAAAAGGAAAATGTAGAATTCTCCATAGCTACAGAATGGCAAATAAGATGGTGAGATCTAACTTTGCAATTGCCTTGGATGGCTGTGAGGTGTGAGGCCTAGCCTTGTCATATTCCAGCAGCCTTGTACTTCTGAACTCTACTTATTCATTTTTCGAAGTTTTGACTATTGCATTCTGAGTCGATACTGGTGCCAGTTTCAAGCAAATCCATGTGGATAATATCATCTGTAAAACAACAACAAAATGTAAGCATGGATTTTGTTTCTGTAGCCTTTTACTATTTTCACCCAAAAGTAAAGCTTTGTGGTGATGATAATCTGTGAAGCTTCATTTCTGGTCATATCAACAAGGCCATGTTTTGCTGACTGTCATGAGGTGGTGAAGAAATTTCTCACTTTAATTCTTGTAGTGTAATAACAACTGCTTGAAAATTTCATTTCCCTTGAAGCCGCCTTCTCTGCCATCAGTATGTGACGAACCCATCTTGAAAAAACTTTCTGACACTATAGAATATCAGTAATGTGACCCATACTTTTCTTTGAAATGTGAAGCTTGAGTGATCTATCAAGCTAGTTCATCATCTCATGTGAAACTCACAGGTTGCTCTCTATTTCATTCTTGACCACACAAATCAGCTCTTCCAGGATCATCATTTTTATATTTTTGGCCTGGTGACAGACGGTACTCAATTCAAGACAGTGATCACCATAAACAACCTGCATTCAGTGATGAATATCTAACCAGAGGGGCTACGTTGGGCAGTTGTTTAAAATGCCTAATGTGTATTCACTGCAGGCTTCCATTTAATGAATAATAGTCACATAAGCGTTTTTCACAAGAAAATGTATTTTCTTAACTTTGTATCAACTGAAGTGAATAGACACAAAACACACTAGAACTTTAGTGCATCAGCACTGGCATAAGTTGGTGACTTATGATTGAAGGCATTGCTTTTCTGTCAACCCTCCTGTATAAATACTGGGGGCTCTTCCAAAACCTATAGACAATTGAAACATTCCTAAAAATCTACTTGCAACTATGTATGGATTAATCCTTAGTATTTTTGAATTAAATATTAGTAGAATTCAGCACCATGACACTGCCAAGACAATTCTGGCTTTCTTCCACAATTGTTGGGAACCCGGTGTACTTAGATCATTTGGTTGTTGTTTTTTCTCCTCTCATACATCTCTCATAAAGGTCTGAATTGATGATAGCTTTTTAGAAACTAATCCCACATTACATTGACTTGCCAAATCAAGCTTTCTGTTGCTTGGCCAGTTAAGCAACAAACAGTTGCCAGAAATTCCATTTCTCGCATAGAGTAGCTATTAAGTAAGGGCAATGGATGTACTACTGAAAGCTACAAATTAAATTTGCCTGTTAACAATAAAAATAAAACTGATGCAACACATGTTGCTTTTTATTTGCATCAGCTAGTGAAAAGATTGTAAACAAACTTCTTCAGTTACGTCAATTGATCAAAAGTCTGCGGAAATTGAGGTTTGCTTGGTTTGAAGAAGAGAAATATTATCTTCTCCAGGAGTGATCAACCAGCCAAAATCACACCAAGAGCAAGATGTGCAATATTTCTGGAGGTCTGAAAGAAGCTCTCTGATCTTCCCAAAGGGCTCTCTTGCATTGGTGAATGTCATGACTCTCCAAAACAACAACAACAGCAACCAAAACTGCTACCAATCTACAGTTTGTAAAAGACTATGAGGATAAGCCAGAAAGCTATTGGAAGAATGTACTATGGACAGATGAGACAAAAATAGAACTTTTGGCTTAAGTGAAAAGTGTTATGTTTGGCAAGAGACAATCATCGCATTCCAGCATAAGAACCTTATCCCATCTGTGAAACACGATGATGACAGTATCATGATTTGGGTCTGCTTTGCTGCCTCTGCACCAGGATAGCTTGCATCATTGATGGAACTATGAATGTTGAATTGCACTACCAAATTCTACTGGAAAATGTCAGGGAATCTGTCTGTGAACTGAAGCTCAAGATAGAGTATATTACAGGTTATCCTTGACTTATGACCATAATTGAACCCAAATTATCTGTTGTTAAGAGAGACATTTGTTAAGTGAGTTTTGTCCCATTTTACAACTTTTCTTGCCACAGTTAAGTGAATCACTGCAGCTGATGTTAGTAACCCGGTTGTTAAATAAATCTGGCTTCCCCATTGACTTTGCTTGC
>JANHFQ010008542.1:84586-96848 GCA_032468035.1 Aparallactus werneri | reverse complement strand
ATGCAAGTAGAAAAATAGGGACCACCTTTGGTGGGAAGGTAACAGCGCTCTGTGCACCTTTGGTGTTCAGTCATGCAACCACATGAACACAGAAATGTCTTTGGACAGCGCTGGCTCTTTGGCTTTAAAATGGAGATGAGTACCCTAGAGTCGGAAACGACTAGCACGTATGTGCAAGGGAACCTTTACCTTTACCTTTTACTGCTACTGTCAATATGTATAAGAGCAATGGGATGGGTCTGATGCTTGTCAGGATTCATATGTGTTTTACTGATCAGTTTTAATTTAGATTTTGATTTGAATTGTATGAACTTTGCTTATGTTTTAAACACTGCATTTTCTAAAGTGTTAGCTGATTTAAGCATTGGAATAAGCAATAAGCAAAGCTTAAAATCCTTTTTTATTAAACAACTTATCTTTTCTGTTAATAATTAGTCTGATTCAAAATACCATAATAGTGATAAGATGGTAGGGAGGGTGTGGCCAGCATAAATGGTTTTCTTGTTTCTCATATTTACTGTCTAGGTATATTTAAGATTGAAGATTCTGCCCAGGTGGCTCGGCTATGGGGAATCCGGAAGAACCGACCTGCCATGAACTACGACAAGCTGAGCCGCTCAATCCGGCAGTATTATAAGAAAGGAATCATCAGGAAACCAGATATCTCACAAAGGCTGGTCTACCAATTTGTACATCCTGTCTGAAAAGCAGAGCAAAGAGAACAAATTCAGAATAACTGACTCTTTTCTGGTCTGGAGGATTTCTGAAAACAGCATCCTTTATCCTCTGCAATGTTGGAGCTAAAAGCAACTATTGACAAAGACCATTGGATTTGGCTGGTGAACTGTAGAAATTCCTGCGTATCCTAATTGTGTCTGGGAAACAGGAAACCAATAAACATTTACTGTTTAAGTAAAATGGCAAAAAGGGAATGAACTGGGCCATTCCGATTTCATTCTAGGCTTTGTGGTTTTGTAGTTGTTTTTCTTTTTTCACTTGAAAAGAAAAAATAATCTAAATATTTCCAGCTGCATGGTATGGGAATCCAGAGAAGGTAGGAATTTGATGGAAAAGGAAAGAGAATACTGATACTGTAAACACTGTTATCTCTTTTCCATTCTAATAATTGGAAGACTATTTGAGATCAAAGGAGCAATGTAACATTGTTTGCAACTTCGTAAATTAACAGTGAGCAATTATAATATTGCATAGCAATCTTCTGACCTAGCTTAAAATTCCTATGTGCTCTAACTTTCCTTTTCTTTCTATGTAACAAGCAGAAATCTCAACAGTCTGTTTCTCTGAGAGCAACAAGCTTGGGGGTTATCCTTCCAATGATTTTCTAGTCGGCTTTTTCCCTCCTGTTCTTAGCACAACAGCCAGGCTTTTGATATTTCAAGCTTGATGTTGGAGAAGAACTAAGAATCACAATTTGAATTTCAGAATAATGGTGTATCAATAATTTAGATTCAGCCTGGCTCAATGTATTGTGTTTATGTTTGTTGCAATAATGCAAAATTGTAGTTTAATTCAAAGAGGTAGGCCAGAAAGTCTGTCCAGGTTTGATATTAATGAACTTGATTAGTTTTCCATATATGCAGTGAATGAAAGTAGTTACTGTTTCGGGTATTGTTAACAGAAGGACAGAGTCACCCATTCTCAGTGTGTGAACAAACCTTTCTTGAGAGGAAAGACAATAGGATTGTGCAAAGCAGCTCCTTGCTGGAGCTCAGGCTGACCCAAAACAAGAACAATTTGGCACCTGCCTGCCTGAGGAGGCCAACTAGCTGAGCATCTGGGAAACTATGAAGAAAGCACACAGCCCCCCACCTCCCAAGGCTGCTTGAACATGGTCCTGGTAATGATACAGGTTGTTCTGGTGTATGCACTGCACCTGGATGCCTGTGCCGGAGTATGATAATTATTCCAAATCAGATAAAGTATCTTGGAGATACTTCCTGAAATTTTGCTGCAATTTCTGGTAGTGCAGCGGTTACATTGAGAATTACAAATTATGGCCCAACCATGTGCCTTTATGAAATCAGCAAAGACAGATTTTGGCTGATGATCAAAATAAAGTTATTGTGACTGTCATTTTGTATGGTAAATCTTACATTGCCATTGAAAATTAAGACAGAATCTGAAATGTATGTAAGTAGAAGTTGTCTGGGCTGCCAAAATTAAAAGAGAGTGGGTGCTAAATCATGTGAAACTGACACAATGTTTAGAGGTAAAGGAATTATGACCAAAACTTCAAGGAAACATCTACTTTTACTCATATCTGCTTTCAAAAAAAGTTGACATATTAGTATTTTACAAAAAAAAGCCACTTCACCTAAGAATCTTATGCTCCCATACATACTAGCACAATTGATTATGGCATAAGGTTGTTAAACATTGAAGTTCCTTAAGGCTTCAGTTTTTGACTTAAGGCAAGATCAAGTCTCTGTGCTGAATTTAATTCCTGGCAATTTCATGGACATGTCTGTACATTCTTATTGGAAACAATTTAGAAGAGATTTGCCTTAGATGATGATGATGACAACAACAATAATGGAATGGAAAAAGACAACCTAGCTTACAGCTCTAGTGTTTCCTGGTGATCTCTTATGCAAGTATTAATCAGGTCTTACTTACCAACTACCTTGTAACCTTTCTTACATTTTCAAAATTAGCCAATGTTGGCTAGGTGCTGCCACCAAGCGGAATATCCACTTCATGCACAGCATATAAAATTTTAGATTTGTTGAGCATGTTGTTGCAGAGTGTAAGTATATAGAATGAACAATATTTTTAACATTATTAAATTGAAGTGAACATTATTTGGAATTAAAATATGTCCTTTCTTAAGGTGCCAGATCAGCTATTATTTAATTTTATATGAACTGCAGTGACTCTGGATAATTACAAATAAAAGCATTGAAAAGAAGGGAAAAAAGAAACAATAGGCAAAAAGTAAAGACAGCAAGGCTGACAAAAAGATGGACTGAATTGAAAAGAAACACACATAGACACACACTCACACACACAACCCAAAGGGGAATTTACTTATGCATGCCAAATGTCTGAGTGAAGAGGCAAGTCTCCAATACCTTTGGAGACACCAGCGGATTGAGAGCCATCTGCATCTCCTCAGACAGATGGCATTGTTTAATTGATGGAACCTGGAGGGTGCCAACCCTACCAGATTGAACTCATTGGGCAGATACTATGGGTGATAGGCCCTCAAGTTACCAGGTCTTTTGCCTTTATAGGTAATCACCAGATTTTAAATTGTATCCAGGAGCAAACTGTGGCAATCAGTGTACATTGCAAAGTTAAGGTGTTACATGGGCATACCAAGACATGTCCTTCTACATCACTGCAGTCTGGACCAGCTATATATTTCAGGTAATAGCAAATGTAGCTTGTCCCCAAACCCCAGGCTGCAGCTCACTACCAGTCTTGAACCCTTGGGAACTGGGCTGTGGAAGTGGTGGAATGAATCAGCTCCATTTATACAAGTGGGGGGGGGGGGCACGCGGGTCCACTGCTTGCACAAATGGAGCTGTGCATATGCACTCACCCACTCCCACAGTCCAGTTCCAAAGGGTAGTGGGATGCAGCCTGGGGGTTGGGGAGCCTTTCTAGACCCATTTGAGTCTAGTTTCAAGCCGGGATTATGTACTGAGATAACTATGTAGGTCTACTGAAAAATAAACCTGAGTGGATTTGGTTTTTTTAAAACCCTCCAAGGTAAGATATTATTGGATTATGTTTCTAAACCAGGTTGCTCAACTCTTTCATTAGTAGAAATACTTTGGAAGTTGCCACTTGGATTTTCTTAATTTATTTTCCATGCTACTTACTGGAATACCCTCCGTATTCAGGGTCTTTGTTAAATCAGAACAAGGTATTCAAATTTAAAGGTACTTAGGCTTATGTAATTGCAATTTGTCAGTATAACTGTAGATAGAGGCAGGCTATGATTGCTCCACAATGATGCTATCTTCTCCAAGTGCTAATTTCGAAGCCCAAAGCAGGTAGGGATGAATAATGGCATACGAGTCCCTGGAGGAAGGGTAGGTAGAATTTTGCTTTTCCACTGCTACTTCCTTATCAAGAAACTGTGTTTAGCCTGCGCTCACAACATTTAGATGACACCCTTACACTCATCCTATTCTTGTTCAGATAATTTGTGATCTGCCTCTTTCAGCATTGGACTAGTTTGTTAATGTAAAAAATGCTGAGTAAGATTGTAACTGTGAGAATGTACATCACGTTTGCAAGATTCTCTTTAATTTTTCCTACAAGGTCAGGATTCAGCACCGAACAGCCATGTATAAACAGTGATTGGAAAAAGGGGCAATCATAAGCATAAGTTGCAGAAACCGTTCAAGAATTTAACAATAGCATTTAGATTTACATACTGCTTCATAGTGCTTTACAGCCCTCTCTAGGTGATTTACAGAGTCAGTATATTGACCCCAACAATCTGGGTCTTCATTTTACTGTCTTCAGAAGGATGCAAGTCTGAATCAAACTTGAACCAGTCAGAATTGAATTCCAGGTTGTGGGTAGAGTTAGCTGCAATACTGCATTCTAAACATTGCACCGCCACGGCTCTTTGATAATCTTTCTTTTCAGTATGAGAAAATCAGCTGACATAAAAAATCTGATTTGTCCTACACTTATCCAAGATCAAGTAGATCTAAAGCTAGTTTATGCCTCCGATGTCTGAAATAGTCATTTACATTTATGCAACTATTTTTTTATCTCTGCCTTCCCGTAGAGAGGACAGTTGGGGAAGACATGGCACTCTAAATGATGGGCAACTTCCATTGACCCTGGCTCTTGGACATATTCATACTTGGCTTAGAGTGAAGGATCGTTGTTAAATTATTAGACTAGCTTAAAATTGGATCTCAATTTTAGACTTCTTTCTTTTTGATGAGAAATACATATTTGGAGGTTTGATTAGACTTCTTTTTGGAGGACACACACACACACACACAAAAATCCCCTTATAATTATTCTATTTCCAAAATAAGGAGATATTACAAGACTGATTCTACTTGTTTGTAAAACAGCAACATACAACCAAGAAGATCAATCCTGCTGCAGTTTATGAATAATGGGAGACAATCATCTGACAAATTAGCTGCTAGAGAGTGGTTTATACATCAAAACTAACAATCTTGTGGCTTTTCTTCTGCTGAAGTAATTAATATTTTATTCATTTATATTCTGCCTTTATCATTTTTATAAGTAACTCAAAATGATAAATATTACTACTTTCCCCCCACAAAAATGCTGTGAAAGTGAAAGTTTGATGATGATAAATGGTTGCGATTAGCAAGGTTTTCATGGATGCATGTGTGATGTATAGAGGCCATGGATACACTAATTTCTATGGAGATTCTCCACCATCCAGGTCACGGTAGTCCCCAAAGGTGCTTTTTTTCAAAGGCAACTGGACTTTCTTTGTTTTTCCTTGAAGATATTTAGCTTCTCATCCAAGAAGCTTCTTCAACTTCCAAAGGTGAAAAAGCATCTTTGGGATGCACTGTATAGTCGGAAGTTACTTATCTGGCAATAATGCAACAGACCTACATGTTTCCAGAGCACATGTGTATCCTTTGTCTGGATTTCCTTTAACAACAAGGACTTTGACTTTTAGAAAGCTTCTAAATATTAGAATATGCAGTGGACTAGTAGTTATTATTGGTCTTTTAATGGAGTACAACTCTTGAAATTGCTCCACTGTAAGAAAATAATGCCATCTCTTGAAATGCGTGCGCATGCATAAATGTAAATGTACAATGTATTTGCTAATAATGATTTAGACTTAGGTGAATCACATGATGGTGACACAGTTGGTTAAATGCAGTATTGCAGGCTAGTTCCGATTCAGCAGTTCCGATTCTGACCGGCTCAAGGTTGACTCAGCCTTCTATCCTTCCGAGATCAGAAAAACGTGACCCAGAATCTTGGGGGCAATATACTGACTTGGTAAACTGCTTAGAGAGGGCTGTAAAGCACTGTGAAGTGGTATATAAGTGCTATAGCTATAAACTGAGACATGCACCAAATCATTGATTTGCCTCAAATTTATTCAGATGTTTTCAAATATCAACAGCAACCATAAATGTAAGCTCTTTCCTCCCTCCCCCAAAGTAAAAATATTTTGGCATACATTTTGTATGCTTTCCCTAAGTACAATAACAAGAGGTAGTTCAAGTTTCCTGTAATTTTTAATAGCTATATGAAATTGGGAATTTGGTCAAACATTTTCCAATACATTAAATGTGGAGCATCTATCTATATATGTAAAAATTCCCACTTCTACACAGTGGGACAAGTATAGGAGCACAATTCTCTGTTGTATCTTGACAATGACATAATGAGAGTTGACCCTTTCCCCAAAAAGTAACAAGGCAAGACACACTATGCATGAATAAAATAATCCTTTTATTATTGTATTTTTAAGTATAGTTTTTGCTCTTTATGGAAGAAGAGGCAGACTGGCATGACACAGAATGTTACTCTCCATCTCCTAATACAGTATTCTCAATCTCAAACTTTTAAAATGTGTGGATTTCAACTCCACAGCATTTTGGCTGCAAAATTTGGGGAACTGAAATGCATATACCTTAAAGTTGCCGAAATTGAGAAACACTGTTCTAATATGTAGTTTTGTTGACAGTAACTCATTCTTCTAACTTGAAGTGCTCCTCTCTAAATCTAGTAGGCTTTAATCAACCAAAACCCACAATCTCTTCTTGGGCCTCACATTTATCGTATAGACCTGGAGTCACATAGTGAATACATACCACAGATTCCTGTAAACATTTCCATTATGGTAGCCATTGTGCATAATACAAGACACTTTTTATGAGGGGGTAAAACAAACTTTTCTGGGGGATGTTTTGATTTTTTTTCATATAACCTCTGACCTGCAAGAACATAAAGGCCATGGCCAGTAACATGTTGAGGTCACTGAAATGGATGAGACAAATAAATGCAGACTTGGGCGGAGTTAAGAAATTCAGGGGCAAAATGGGAACAAATCTTACTGCATCCATTTTGTCCCTTATTGGGACAAAAAAGGGGAATCATATCACTAAAAATCCACTATTTAGCCACAAATGTTAAATGATGGAAACTGTGTTTCTATTAGGAAATTGCATAATGGTATGGGGGTTGATGGGGGCAAAAGCTACATGTGCTCTATGGGTTAGGCTCTTTGCCCCAACATAACAACAACTCTGCAAAGGACCTGGATTGACTTGTTACAAGTTTACCAGAAGTTCTCAATCAATCATTGAGCAAGCAGCATATCACATAAATGTCTTCCGAAGCTGCCTCCATATACACCCCCCCACCCAATGCACATACGTACATGTTTGTAGTCCTGTACCTTCCCATCTACCTACCATGGACAGTCTGAAAATTTAAAAAGTACCATTCCAGGAGCAGCAGGAGAATATTTACCCTCCAGTTTATTTTCTGGACAAGGAAGGTAGATTTTCTTGGGGCATCTTTGATACTTCGGTGGTACAATGACATTGGCAGTGGAGAGGGTTTCTTTCAACTGGGGTATTTTTTTCCTTCTTGTTGCAAAGCTTATGGTAAATTCTGCTTCCTCTCATTTTAATTCTTTTCAACCTGCATCTTTTCTTTCTTTTTATCCTACCAAGCATCTATCCCCCAATCCAGTGCATCTATACACAATAACACGTTTTGAAAAGTGATGCCTAATATCAGACAGGAATCCACTGAAAATACCCTGAGGAAAAGAACAATTAAATTGGTCACAACGTGAACCATGTAAACCAACTGTTCAACACATCTGAGTATCAAATCTGGACTGGACTTTTGAATTTCAAGATTGAGCAAAAATAATTTTAAGAAGGAAATTCCACATTACTTAGATACAGTCTAGATAGGAGGTTTATCCTCATGCTCCCTTTCCCCCTTTGATTACAGTGGCCTAATCATACCAAATGATAAAAGCTCAGCTTGTAAACGTACAGCTACATCAGGAGATGATAAGAAGACAAAGTCGAACAAGAATCAAAATTCATACATTTACATAGATCAGTCATTTTTGTATACACAATAATTATATATACATATATGTATGCATATATATATATATGCACACATGCACATTTATTGTGTGTATGCATTTGTACATATATATATATATCTATATAATTCTTTTTTCAAATTACACTATCAATGTACGCAAAGCAGGTGTACTGCTGAAAGGACAGCATTCATCAAAAATATCTTAATCTAACAAAATAAAACAAAACAGTTGGAAGTCATTAATATCTTGTTTACATTATCCAGTATGCCACATAACTTATTCAGGAGCAACTGGTCACTGCGTCCAGTAATTCAGAAAATAAACCAACTTCAGAGGAAGCAGGACAATAGATGTTTAGAAAGAAGCAGAGGCTAACGAATAGTATCCAAGGAAAGGCCTAGGAATAGGATGGGATATGTGAAAGAGGGAACATAAACTAAATACTGTAACATACATTAATCATAGTCTTGTGTATTCTAACAAGGATGAATCTAATCTAAAAGTCTTATAGCCTGTAACCAGTCATTAAAAATGTCTCCTGGAAAATAGAAGGATGGAGTGAGGATGTAGATAATTGAAAGGAAAGATTATACAAAGCAATTAATGTAATAATAAAAATATATATAAATTTCATTAACCAATAACGGGATAAACTCATCCAGAACAGGACACAGGTGATACGCACCATTTATATAAGGGGCTGCAGAAAAAGAATGTCTATTTCTCCAATCGTTTAAATAAAAACACTAAAACCTGACAAATTTTGATGAATAAATGCAGTTCAGAATAAATAGCTTTTAAGGAGTGCTTTCACATATGATTTTGTAGGATACATAAATATTTTCAAAACTTACTGCATCAAAGTCAGGATTTGGAGTCTTATTAGATCTAACCAGTAGATCAAATGATCAAAGATGATGTAAATGTTTAACCCAAGTATTAGAGCCACCTAGGTTTTAAATAACTGTTTCTTAATCCACAAATAGCACCACCCATCAACTCTTTTGCCTCTCTTTGGATGAAATTATTTTAATAGAATTGATATTCTGTTTATTTTATACCCAAAATAATCACTATATGAATGAAAGGATTTAATTCATGGCAAAACCCTTTTTGTGATATTTTCTTTGAACACAAATTTTCCCATTCTTAGATTGATACTACTACTGGTAGATGCAACTTCAGTAAGTTTTGGTTCCCCATTTTGTGGGACTAGTTAACTTAGACTAGCATTCAATATGTAATGTCCTTAAGAAGAAGAATTTATCATCATGTTATAGAATATGATGAAATTAATTACTTCAAATTAGAATCATCTACAATATTCTTTATTGCCTTAGTCCATAACTTCCCAAGGCATTGGTCCTTCTGCAATAGCAAGCCCATTTACAAATCTTATTGCAGTAAAGTGTTAGAATTCCTCAACACAATGTTTAGGCAATTGTATGTTGCTCAACAGAAGGATGAAGTTTGCTTTTTGTTCTATGTAAATTTTATTTACACATTACTATATACTTATAGATTGTCCTGTGATTGAAATTTGAGGTATTGGAAAGGAAGTCTCCTTCCCTCCCTCTCCTTTCTCTCTCTCTGTAAAAAAAATCATATAAGGAATAATTTTGAAGTTAGAGAAATTTAAGCACTTCCACCTTTCTCACAGATTTTAAAGGGCTGAGCTTTTGCATTTAATTGTATAATCTATAGCTATCCACTGATATCCTCCACAATTCAAAATTTAAGCATAAATTCCAGACCTACAAATAGAATAATTTTGCATGTATCTGCTATTCTCAAGCAGATTTCCTGAATTACTGAGTGATGCTAGGTAACATTCTAAATTATATTTAAAAAATAGGATATTATTCAAGACCCCATTAGAAAATTATTCTAAGCGAGCTTGCCAGTATTGCTGGGAATGGGATATAGAATCTCATTTTAAAAACATTTTACTGAACTCTACACTTTTCTACTATTTCTTAGTTTTGGGATAGCATTCCTTGTTCTAGAACCTTGTTCAAAAGTTATGTACATTTTTAGCTTATAGCATATGTGCATAGAAATCTAAGTGGCTTCTTCTTCCCATTACTTTTGAGGCACCTTTGTCTGATACTAATACTGCTATTACTAGCCCATGCCAGCTTATGAATATCTTCAATGCTTTCATACCTCATTATCAGTTATACTCTTCTTCTATCATGCCTTATACTGTATAAGATAGTGGTTCTCCTGCTTCAGATGATGTAAGATATGCATTCTCCCATCTCAGTTTAGGGCACTCAGCACAGCTTTCTTCTCCAATTTACTGTAATATAAAGGTAAAGGTAAAGGTTTCCCCTTGCACATAAGTATGAATGAATGAAATCCCCCATCCTCTTTACATATTTGTACGGTCAGAATCCACTCTGTTTCTATTGTGCATATAAGATGGATGAATCTATTACTGCTACTGAATTTTCTTTAATGAGTACTTCAAAAAGATAACTCTTGAAAACACAGCAAGGAATACTTTCATCAGGAATAAACATTTTTTTCTAGCCTCCAGCAGGGTTGGTTTTCAACTTCCCAAATGCCTTAACTTGTTGTGGCATTGAGTTGTCCAGCATTTAAGAATAACTATGGAAAAGTGACAATTACTCTGCAAGAAGAAAGCAAAAGAGGTAAAAAATTCAGAAGTAAGGATTTGAATGTGAAGGAGAAAAATACTTACCTAATTCCCCAAAAGTAAACAAACACAACAGGTTAAAAATTGCCTAATGTGAAGATTAATTGTGTCTTTTGATACCTGCTAATAAGGCAGTTGAGCAACAATTTAAATTCTAATTAAGATACATTCCTGACATTCCACACTTTTTACTCAATCATACTTCTACAACCATAAAATAAATGCATTCGAAATATACAGGCTTGTACAAAGGGATCATTAGACAGACTTGAGCCAGAGGCCAACTCCTTATAGAGGAAGACTTTTCTACTACAACCAGTCTATGGGTGTACACAAAAGACTGATTTGAAACAGACTATAGTAAAAGTTCTGTTCCCGGCTCATGTTTTCTCCCTGCTTTCATTAAGAATTTGTGCTTTTTTCATTTTTTTTCCTCCTTTCATTGTCTTCATGTGAGATTTGGTCTTGCTTAATAACTGCTTTGAAAAAGAATTTTTGGAAAGAGATTTTGAAAGCATGTAGTGTGTGGAAACCAGGAGCATCACTATTCTGAGGTGGAAACTTATAAATATTACTCTTACTAAAACAATAAAACACCCTTTCTTCCTTCAGATGGAGATCACTATCAAATGGGGCTATTTGTATGCTTAATAAGTACCCTTATAAACTCTTATAAATCTTTACTGCCCACAGAGAACAAAGGCAATGGGAATGGAGGTCTGGTTAGGAACATACTACTGAAAATACTATGATTCTCTGGAGGAAGGTTAGTACCGGTACTATTAAGACAATGGCTACTGATAATGTGTTTTCGCTCTATACATTATGTAAAACACAACTATTTTGAATTGCTATAGAAAGCTAGCTAACTGTGATTTATTAAGCAACTAAGACTGAATATAACATTTGAGTACAACCAAAAATAATTTTATTTTGAATAATTTTAATCTCACATCTGCCATTTTTTAATCATCTTGTAGTAGTGACTTTTCAGAATCCAGGGCTGCTTAGTGCAACTGACTGTCTATTGTCAACCTTCCCAAAGATGATCCCCTGGCAGATTTGTTTGGATTACAACTCCAAGCATTCTCATCACTGCTCAGTATTTCAGTTAAAAGGATGGACCTAACCCATGACACAATGCAAACATGTATGGCATGTATTACTATACCCAGGTTGTTTAAAACAATGAACTATATTTAAAATCATACTTTGATTAATTAAACAAATGTTTTTGATTTGTACAACATGCTAGCTTAAACTAGTTTTACTTGTAGAAAGCAACTAATGGTACATTTTTGTTTGATGCCCTTGATGTGATGTCCCGGTGCCTGGAAGCTGTACGGATCTGGATGGGGACGAACAGGCTAAAGCTCAATCCCGACAAGACTGAGTGGCTATGGATACCGGCATCATGTTTTGTCCATTATAATCCATCTTTGTTAATGGGGGGGGGAGGTGTTGACCCCCTCAGAGAGGGTTCGCAATCTGGGTGTCCTCCTGGACTCACGGTTGAGTCTTGAAGA
>JANHFQ010008542.1:54526-67495 GCA_032468035.1 Aparallactus werneri | reverse complement strand
GAGCT
Source organism: Aparallactus werneri (assembly GCA_032468035.1). Lineage (NCBI taxonomy): Eukaryota > Metazoa > Chordata > Lepidosauria > Squamata > Lamprophiidae > Aparallactus > Aparallactus werneri. Next base: position 67,490 of record JANHFQ010008542.1, on the reverse strand, counting down.
TAAATGGACTCCGGGGGATGGTGGAGGACAGGAAGGCCTGGAGGAACATTGTCCATGGGGTCGCGATGGGTCCAACACGACTTCGCAGCTAACAACAATTATGTTATTATTAGTAATGAAACAGTGCTTTTTTTATTTAAAAATTGATGAAATTAAATATTAAGATTTTAGATGATTATGTGAAAGGAATTCCAGATTATTAAAAAAGGGATGTAAGATTATAAAATTACCTTATATTGTTTAGAAAGAAAATTATTAAAATATGTTTAATATCAAGTGAGATTTTAAGAAAGATGAGTGTTTGTTGTTTTTAATATAACTTAATTCGTGGCAAAGACAGTGAATAAATATAATGGATATAAGAAATTTCTTTTAGAAATGCAAAATAGAGGAGCGCTACCTACTCTGTGGGCATGGCTTGGTGGTTGTGGCTCTGCGATCAGCCAATCAGAGGTGGTATTTGTCAGCATTGGCCAATCAGAGGTGGTATTTAAGAGCTTATTTTATCTCGCCCCCCCTATGAAATCTGGTGCCAGATTTAATGTCCAGTCCTGGCTACGGGCCTGATAAGATACCATGCTGGTATTGGATATGTACTGCTATATATTTACAAGTAAGATTATAATTATGTATACAATTCAGTGCAAGGAATTTCCACTGAACTGGATTAGCTTCTTAATAAGCATGCATTTCATTGAACTGTAATATTTACAAAACTTGTGAACTTTTAATGGTGCTCTGGCTCATTTTGATTGAATGGCTTAATAAATATATTACATACTATTATTAAATCTGAATTGTTTTTATTGCAATAATCTTGGACACACTTTTATCTGGAAGTAATACCTGCCAAAATTAAAAATTAATTTTCTAGAAAGGCCCACAAAACTGCCTTTAAGGAAACTTAGAAACTTCAAATATAGGATAATAGAAGTTTATGAACAGCCATGCTTTCCTTTTAAAGTAAATGAACTGAAGAAAAAACTCTTTGGGGGGTCTCTCTCCCTCATATTGTCCACATTAAACCAAAAGAAAAAAAAAGGGATACAGTTGTGCAGGTTGCAATTCCCTCCCCCTTTTGCCTTTGAAAAAGCTCCCTCCCAGTCTACTCTTCCATGCTATTACAAGGAAAGAGTTAGAAATACCTTTTTCTATAAGTTGCCTCCACCTCTTGGCCCAATCAACCAGCTGCTGAGCATACGCCTTCTCAATCTTGGCCCGTTCATGGACACAGTTCATTAGATCATTGCAGAGCCGATATCCATCATCAATCCGCTTCACTGTCCGCTTATAATTCCCCACCTGCCAGACACATGAATAGTTGCCTGGAATAAGTGACTGGCTGTAGTTCCAGCAATCATCCTGGAGGCCAGGTTGGTTCAGGACATCAGGGGAGGGGGGGAAATGCACCCTGCAGGAAGCATGTGCACCAGAGGGTGGGGAACAGGAGAAGAGGGGGCATTTGATTTCAAAAGAGGAAAAACTCTAGAAAATGTGACTGCCATGGGTATACTTCTGCCTCTTTAAAGAAAATTCTGAGTCTGACTCTTCCTTTCAAACAACAGATACTTGATAGATTAAATTTGCTGCATTTGGACAAATACTGGGAAGGAATCAGAAGGCTTACTAAGGAAGAGCCTCAGAATTTGCCAGCTGATGTAGCTCTGGGACATTTTGCAATTATTATAATGTCTTAGAGCTCTGCCATAGTGCAGTGCTAAAATTTAACCATTCCCTGTTCAGCATGAAAGGTATATTTTGGGGGCAGAGAGTGCATTTCCTGATTCCTCTCCTGCAAAACAGGGAGAAAAAAATTATGTGCTCCCAATGATTATGCAATCTGTCACTGTGCCATTCTCATCTAATTAGCCTGAACTTTTTGCTCTTTCATCACAATGATTCCACTTTTTGTTAGAAATCATTCCATGAATGTGACATTGTATTTTAAACCAGCCAAATAGGTTTGGCTATCTGGCAAATTAGGACGACTAAGAATGAGAGCAAAGCCAATGCACTTATTTTTTAGCAACTACAATGTAACTTTTACTAAGCCTAAATTTACAACATCCCTCTCTCTCTCTGAACGATGAATATTTCACTAATTTATTATAATTATTTAAGTATATTTTATCTTTTAAGATAGAAATCCTACCAAATATTTCATAAATTAATGGTTGTAAGTAAAAATCGTTATTGTTGTCATAATACAATTTCTAAAATCCTTCTCAATAATAATGTTTGTCATTTTGATATGTATTTCAGTGGACTGAATGTGTAGTTTTGGAACATCTGTTTTAAAAAGAAGCAATTGTATGCCAACACCTGGATGCTGATGGTGCAAGCCAACTTCCATTTGAGAAATACTCTGCTATCAAAGGCTTTGTTATATCTAAAGCACTTTAAACCCCAGCAGGTCAGAGAAATGTTTGTGGCCCATCCTTTCTTTCTTTCTGAATCATTTTAAACAATCTGTTTATGAGATCTCTTTCTCACTCCAAAGCAAAGGAATTTATTAATGCCAGCTTCATAAACATCACATCTAACAAGCTGATCAGACAGAGGGGGACTGTTGAGGAGGGCAAAAAGACCTCCTGAAAAATCTGATAGAACACAGCTTTTTTTCTTTGCATATCCTCTAGTTCTGACATTTTCTAGAAAGCTTCTGGAGGATACAAGCAACGACTTTAGGTTTTTGTTTTTACTGTGGAGGCTACGTCTCTCTGATATCAGGGGAAGAAATATGAAAAATCTCATAGAACCTTGGAACTATGAGAACCTCTAAACCAGGGCTGTCAAACTCCCGGCCCATGGGCCAGATGTGTCATGCACTGGCCACGCACATTCCTAGTTGAGCGAAGGGGGGAAAAGTCCTGATACATCACATGATGCTGCTGTGATGACATGAGTTTGACACCCCTGCTCTAAATTTATTGACTTTTTGAAATAATTGTGTTCCCTAGTTCCATGGGTTTTCAGCATCCTTAGTAAGAAAAGCTGTTCTGCATTTGGCTGGCTCTTACTAAGTTAAGTCACTCCTTAGCCAATCATGAACATTTCTGTCATGCCAAGGGGAAGTCCTTACCTCCCAGAAGCTGTCTGTTATTTCTTCAACAGATGCCACAGACTCATCACAGGAAGTTGACATTGTCTGCAGCCCTGGTTATTTATCGCCAAGGGGTCAGCCGCTCTGCCAACAGGACCAGACCTCATGCGCTGCAGGGGAAGAATGCAAAAAGGTAGGGGAAACAATCACCTGAACTGTACCTAGAAACAAGGTGTCTCCTTCTGGGAGACAAAATGCATGGTTTTCTATTATCTTCCCATTTTTGTGAACCTTCTACCTTTTGCCATATGGTAAACAGCACCATGTTCTGAAATATTTTTTTATTTATTTATCCATCAGACCCTCTTTTCAAACATTTTATCTCAGCAGGAGACAAATCTAGGGACATAAGGTCTTTCTGCATTTCTACAGTTTCCAGGCATAATTAATTAAATGCCACCATGGCAGATTGTAAAGCTAAAAGTAAAACCAGGAAAACTTGTTCTGATTTTCTGAAAACATCTGTTAAATAAGAAGCACTTCATAAAGAGAATGTAGAAATTATTTCATCAGTTACAAAAAATAATTGTACATGACAGAACTATACACAGTATAAGCAAGGTTCCGAAATAGAACTGCTGTGCACTTTTGTTGGCTTTCAATACTCCATAAATATTTTGTGCTATCTTCAGTAGCAGGTCACAAAACACAAACAAGAAAATTACTGGGAAAACTTCCTAGAATTGGCTCCTTACTAAGCTTTTGCACTATTACAACTTCATTGCAAAGTGATTGTTCAGGAAAATAATTTCCTTAACATTAAAATTCCTACAGAATATTCTGAAATTTTCTTAAATCCCAAATGATCAAATCAAATTGTAATTCCAGTTCGCTAATTGGAGAAGATGAGAATATTCCATATAGTTCAAGACAAATAGGAATTCTGGATTTGGGATGCAAACATCCCACATACCAATTAATGGCTAAGCATTCTGTATCTTTTTGGAATCATTTTGTAGTTACTCAGATTTTTCAGCACAGAATGAACAATTTTAAACTGAACTGAATGCAACATATTTGATTACGCTGGTACTGGAATATTTTGCCTCTAATATAGTTGTACGTATGTGTCTATATTTGAATTCTCCCCTTGCATTAATTCATAATTTGTTTCTTGGTGGCTTGATAAATAAGGGAGCTTTTTTTGACAGCCAGAAATTAAGGCTGATGATATCATGTCATTGGAATGACATGTCCAAAATGTTTGGTTGTATTTTGGGAGTTTAGGGAGGATTTAAGTGGATTTATTTTGTTTCTAACAAGAGCAGACCCAACTTGGGTAATTTCTTTCTTTCTTTCTGTTTATTTTGTTGAATTGATATTGTTATTTTCAGTTTCTTAAGGCAAATTATCAATCCCAAATTTATTGAAACCTTGATCCTGCCCACCTTGGTGGAATTCTGGATAATGAGAACTCCAAGATCAGAATTAGAATAGAGTTTGAAAGGACCTTGGAGGTCTTCTTGTCCAGCCCCCTGCTCAAACAGGAGATCCTGTACTATTTCAGACAAGTGACTGTCCAGTCTCTTCTTAAATTCCAGGTTGCTTCTCTCCTCGATTAGTTTCCAGAGGAATGTTTGACTCTGGAGTTGCAAATGGCTCATCCTCATTCTAAGCCATAAATATGATCTGCATGACATAATGCCTAAATGTATGACTAAATATGCCATACAGTGTACAACCTCAGCCAATGATGGTGTACAGCAGAATATATTTCAGTTGGCTAACCTAGTAGATTATTGAACCACACCATGCATGCAGGAAAAAGAGAGAATTTCTTTTCTTCCAGGAAGCATCAGTTGCTTCAGCACCTTCTCCAAGATAAAAATCACAATAGCAGAGAAGAAAGAAACAGACCAAGTTTATTTTTTATATTGTTTGCTTTTAACCTTGAATTTACATGAGTAAAGGCCAACTTATGTTCAGTTAAACCCTTATTATTCAGGTGAGATCAGATATTCTGTAAAAACAAGCTGTTTTGAAGTAGCTGTCATGTAATACTGTCACTTCCAAATCATCCTTACTTAGATAATCATAGCAGAAGCCAGCCTTCCCTTAACATCATCCCTATCCAGCATATTTAACAGATGTTTTAGCTGAGAATAAAGGTTGCAACTGAATGACGAAACTTGAGAAGTTTATGGTGGCAGATGATAGATGGAAGAGGAGAAAAATGAAGAGAACCAGATAGGGAAAAATAACATTACTACCTCTCTCTTAGATAACCAAATGCTGCCCTCTTTTCTGTTGTGCCTGAACTATCTGCCTTTTTCTCTGCAGTCCCAGAATGCTTGTCCCATCTCTATCTGCAGCAAATTAAATTCAGGCAGCAAATCAATTTGGAATTTAAAAAACGCTCTCAATAATAAAGAGACAATGGTAGATTTAACCCTCTTCTTCCTCCCATCTCTACATAAACAATATGCATTTCTTTTTACCATGCTGTTAATCCTTTAAAACCCATTCTGATTTATATATGTGTGTTCAGTTACAGAAAATTATGCTAACTATTCATCTATAATCCAGCCCTGTTACTGTAAAAAAGGCTTTCCCAGATGATGCTGAGCTGGGCAAACATTCTGCCTGATCAATATTTATTTAGATCAACACATATATTTCCAGTCATCTTCAAAGAAAGGTGGACTTACCCTGTTTCTAGGCCAGCCTCCCCCAATATGGACCCCTGCAGAATTCATCTAAGTATGTTGGATTACAAGTGCCCTAAGTTTGACATTTTTCTAGTAATTGCAACTTGATCTTATGGGAAGACTATGCTCCTATCTATGCATAGGAAAAGGCAATGAAAAGAGAGGCTGATTAAGAGAAAGCACAGGTCTTTCTATTAGGCAGAAGAAAACTGTGGGCATAATTCTTGTACACCAATATAGTATTTGTTCTTTCTCTGAACAACAATTACTGTATTAAAAACAGGATTTCTTGCCTCTACTGAATCTTTCTCTATTTGTATAAAAATATCAAATCAGATAACTTCCACCAAACCACAATATTATGCGAGGAAATATAAAGGGAATCTCAGTTTGCAATTGGAATGGACTGGATATAATAAATGCCACAGATGCCAGAACAGTACACTGTATCAATATAAAAACCCTCATCTTGGAAAATACTTCATGCTAAGAAATGCCATATGATCATGGATCATGGATTTTGCTTGTATGAATCAATTCCGTATCTCATGCCTTTTCATTTCCTCACTGGTGAAAGGCATTGTTTCAGCATCATGTGAAATCTGATTCAGTTTTATATTGTTATATGATTCATGCTACAAAATGTTCTTGATCCCAAAATCAGCTGTTCGTCAGAATGCAAAGTGACACAAGCACAAATTCTAGGAAGTGAACAAAGATGGGATGAATTGCTTAACTGCAGCCCTTGAAAAGTGATACTGACACATCCAAATCATAGAGCCTTTGGCAATGTGCCTATGTCACTAATTGCTATCTGCAGTCTTAGAAGACCCTTAAAGTTATTACGCAATTTAGCTTGCAGTTGACAAGAATCCATTTATACTGACCTAACAATTTAGAAATGAAGACTAGACAGAATATATCTTGATCAGCCAAGAATGGTTGCTTTAAGAAAGAGGTTACTGATTAACCCAAATACTTCTGCTCCTCTTGCTTTGGAACAGGCATTCCATGAGTTTAATCACGGGCAGAAGGGGAATGAATTTTTCTTTGGCAGGCTCAGCTGATACAGGATTCTGTGCTGAAATGGTTACAAGAGCTTCTGAGATCGTCACACAAGCTCACTGCAGAGGAACTAATTGCACCTCGAGGGGATTTGCTGCTCTCAGAAACCTACAGTTCAGGCCACCCTTGAAAATAAATTCTGACTGCATTCTTCATATGTTGCCACAGCCATGTGCAGATACATAAATGGATTGAGAGAGCAGCACACCTGGCAGTAAACATGTGCATACTCAGACATAGCAATACACACTCAGCACAGAGCAGAAAGCATGTAGCTCTCAGGAATATAACTGAAGTAAAGAAACATGCATGCCTATAATATATACCTAATCATGATGGCAAGGGTAGCAGCTCACTTACGGTATACGCCATGTCCACAATTATGCATTAGCCATGCAGAAAAATACACCCACTGGCTAATAAAACTATGAAAGCATGATAGTGATATTACGGTGAAAAAAGAGGTCAAGAAGCTGCTTGTGTAAGTACCAATATATCAATCTTCCTGAATCTATGCATTTCCTTACTAGTACCACCAAAAGCAAAATCCAGATAGTATGACAGGCATTAAAGCTGCAATATTACCTTGCTATGGTTTTGGCAACAGAACAAAAGTAAATGGCCTGGTTTTTAATTATAGGCCCACTGTTCTTGGCCTTTGATCATGTTCAGTGTGGATAATAATAGATCATGGTAAAAAAATACCTAGAGGGCATGAGGAATTCCTCATACTCTTCAGCTAGAATGAATGAGCTGATTTATTGCCAGTTCTTAAATGTTATTACCCATCTATTACAATTATCATCTAATGGTGGAAGATGAGATTTAATTCAAGTATCATTCTCCCATATGAGGAACACCTGCTATAGCCTGCCTCAGTAAGGAATTCTCAAAAGAGAAAAATCACTGTCACTTTTCATATGAATTCTATCCTCCATAATTGTTCCTATCAATCTCTGATTGCCTAGGTAGTTATGAAATGGCAGCAATATCAGAGCTGTGATACTGGCAGCAATATCAGAACAATATCAAATGGCAGCAATATCTGAAGGACTGTCTCTTGCTGGTCACATCTACCCGACCCATCAGCGTGGGGAGGCAGGGAATGTTGCGGGTCCCATCCCCTAGGGAGATACACCTGGTGGAACCCAGAAGAAGGGCCTTCTCTGTGGTGGCTCCCTCTCTCTGGAACATCATTCCCTAGACTAGAGATTAGCAAGGTCCCCACTCTGACACCCTTTTGGAAGGCATTGAAGACCTGGTTCTGACAGTGGCCCTGGGGAACCCAGAGCAGGATGGAGCCCATTAAATGACTCGTGTGATCTGCTGTTGCCGGGGCAGGGTGATTTTATTTTATTTTATTTTATTAATTTATTTGATTGTTTTTTATTAGTTTTATTGTTTTAAATGTGGTTTTATATTCTGTAAGCCACCTTGAGTCGCCATGGGCAAATAGGCGGCAATATAAATTCAATAAATAAATAAATATCATAGAAAAGCAATGAGACCACAATGTGTTTGCATCTGTTTATGTCACCAAGTAAGTTAGCTAATTACTGAGTAAACTAATTATCCAAACTAAGAAAACAAGGCATATTTACTAGAAGTACAGCACCAGATTATTCTTCCCATGAAGATGAGCTACTGTATGAAGCAAAAGAATTTTCTGGAAGTAAGAACACACAGGAGAAACCAGACCTGAAGGAGGAGTAAGAGAGCAATGGAAAGGTTGGAGACAAAATAGATATAAAACAGAAGTAAAGATTCCTATTGGAACAATGTGATCAAACTAAAGACACCAAAGACTTTCTCCACTGTCTTGGATGATGGGCTATAGCAGGGGCTCTCTACCTTTTCTTCAGGATGGACCATTTTAAATACCTTTTGTGACCATGGGCCCCCAAGACTTTGAATCATAACATTTCTTCAAGACTTCATGGACCCCCTGTGATGACATTGTGGCACCCGCAGGAGTCTGTGGACCACAAGTTGAGAACTATTGGGCTATAGATTGGTACATAGCAGTCGGAGAGGGGATGGGTAGAATCTGCTGAAATCACAACTATTGGTGCTGGTAACCACATACAGCACAGCTGAGCAACCTTTTAGTGGTTAGAGCCTGCAATTTCAGTGGATTATAATGCATATTGGATGAGATCATGTTCTTCATCTAGGTAAGCCAAAATTTTGTGTTTCTCTTGGCTGGGGAGGTGATTTCTAGGTCTTTTCCTTTCAGCTGTAAAATTTGGTTTATTTATTTGACCATTTTCATGTGTTTGCTCTCAAAATGGCAGGAAACCGCAACACCAACTTTTCAGGATTTTAATCAGAGGTTTTATTTTAGCAGTTAAAAAAAAGAGTTAATACCATCTGCAATCCAGTGCCTCAGATTATACACATTAGAGGATGAATGCACCTGCAAATATGTAAAAGTATGCATGAGGCAGAATAAATGAACTTTGGAATAAGGATAAAAAGAAACAATAATGCAACTTCACTCACTTGTCCTGACACGGATATATATAAAACCGAGAAACAGTTTCAAACATAATTAATCTGAAGCCAGAATAGGGTTGGCCATGAACTTATTAGAAATGTAGAGTGCCGTGAATCATGAAATCATGTTTTTTTTCTATTTTAATTCTGGCACATTAAAAATAGACATTATCACAGGTTGCCACGTTCCTTCCTTCAGTTCTTTAATTAGTGCTGTGCCTGAGCCAAACCAGAGAAAGAATCCCAAATTCCAACCAAGTTCCAGGGAGAATTATGCACAACACTATCTGATGGGGCCCCTCCACCAACGGGGGAATGTAGAGGGCACAGTGCCTGGCAGGTGTATTTGCTGATTAGCAATAATGTCCTCAACAGCACCAATCTTTTGATTCTAGTGGCCATTGTTTAAGTAGACACAGAATCCAACTCGGAGACATCACAATCTGAAATGAAACTATCAGGGAGACCCAAGGGTTTGACTTTTAATTAGAGTAGCAGGAAATGTTTAATAGGGGCATTAGAGGTGGGCCTTGCTGAGGAGGAGCTGCTGCAGCTGCTGCTTGACTGTATTATTTTATTCCATTCTTTTTTAGCTGCCTGATTTGCATTTAAACTACACAGCACTGTAGCGTGTGTGTTTTTTTAAATATGCACAAATGATAACAGCCTTTAGACATGGGCTGAGAAAACAAATTCAGATTCAATGACCATTGATGCTTTACTAGGAATTGTAAATCCTCATCAGCATTGGCTCATGTAATCTCCAAGAACGGATGGTTGGGGCTTCTGTCCCTCTCTCTTTTGTTGTTGTTGAATTGTCGTACTTCCTTCCCTCATACAACATACTGTACTTAAAATAAAATGTGGTTAGTTTGTGTTTGGTTCAATCTATTGTACTGGTTCATTTCACCTCATTTGTAAACCAAGATTTATAGTTTAGTGCATTTGCCGATCAAATCAATTATATTTTATAAAAGAAATATAGACTACAATCTCACCTAATGTACGAATGCTGTTTTTGTTTAAATCTTCTGAAAGCATATAAAGTTTCTTTCCACTGCCTCCCCTTCCAATTATGAAACCAAGAATTATGTGTCTTGAACATATGTACTTTCCTTATCTATTCCATTAGTAGCTCTCAGAGCAAATATTCACTATTCAAAACATGGCTGCAGCAAATATACCAATTCTGGACACTCTAAACACAGAAAAATATAAACTTTCTTTGGTATATTTTACTAGGACCTCTGTTCTCCCTTAACACTGTTAAGCTCTATTTTTCATTAGTATGAAACAAGAGTGATTGTCAAAAGATGGTGGTTGTCATAGTCTAATCAAATTTGAAGAATCACAGATACTTCACCTTAATCTATACACATCTCAAAGGTATAACCTTTAGGACAACACCACCTGGCTGACTGAGAATCTCCATAGACATTAATCTATATATATATATTTCATCTTAAATCAAAGACTTTAAGCCTGATTCTTGCATTCCAGGACCCAGTTTATTGGCATTTATTTATTATTAAAATTTATAGGCCGCCCAATTTCCAACAGCAACATATACAATTAAAAACTAGTAATCAATAAAACAATAAAAAACATTTCTGCATTACCATTGTTTTCACTCTCTGATCTCTATCAAGCAGTTTGAAGAAAATGGCTTTATTTCTGGCAATTCAGAAACATTGAGGATAAAAAATGAAACTCACTCTCTACTCTAATTACCCCAGGTCTTGCAGTGACAAAAACAAATTAAAAGCTCTAAATATAGTCCATGTTAAAGAAAAATAAAATAAACTACTTAGCATTCCCTATCACCATCGATGTCCTTAACTTTGCACTGAGTATATCTAATTAATGGAAAATCTCATCAGTTCATCTGAAGGGGGGGTGTCAGACCCTAGGGTATGATAAAATCTTATCTATTGTCATGTCTAGTTATGCTTTCCTGAAAGCTATGCTGTTGCTATTGTTTCAGGTATTATCCTGGTTTATAGAAGGTTCTTTCTAAAGGTGTTTTGAATCAACTTATGCAATTTGTGGTTAGGAAACTACAGAAACAAAGTCTAGGTTCAGTTCTGCCCATTCCCCCCTCCCAATTACTATGTAATCACAGCGGAACCTCAATTCACAAATGCTTCTGTTCACAACCAATTCCATTCACAACCAAAAAATCAGCTAAATGTTCGACTTGGTTTGCAAACAAATTCTAGGTTCACAATCAAACTTCCTGAGGACAAAGAAATCTCAAGAGAGAAAATACCTGAAGGAGAGCATCCTTCCATCGCGGAGGCAGACTCTCCCGCAAAACAGCAACCTCTCTCTCGCTCAGAATCGACCGACCGAACAGTTTTCTCTGTTGTTCATGGGTTTCTCAGTGTTTGTATTCAAGGATTTAACTGTTACGCTGTGTGCTCTGTGGCATATTTAACTACAGTGCTGTATTTGTGTGCTTCAAAATCTTAAAAAAAAACCAATAGAGTTCATAGGGCTCTGGAATGGATCGATTGTATTTCCATACAACCCAATGGGAAAATTTGTTTCAGTTCACAACCAACTTGGTTCACAACCAAAGTTATAGAATGAATTGTGGTCGTGAACCAAGGTTCCACTGTACATGTGTATGTATACACACACACACACACACACACACACACATTTTTAGTTAGTCATTTATCAAATTTATATGCCACCCAACTCCCGAAGAGCTCTGGGTGGCTCACAACATAAAAATATGCAATTAATATTGTAATAGTACAATATGCTCTCTGGTGGTGTTACATAGACAGCTGCAGATAGTTGCCAAAATAATAGATGTACAGAGGCAACATTAAAGAAGTGACTTTAATGTCGAGGACTAATGTCTCCTGAACTTATTAGTTTCATCATGTTTGCTGGACATTTCTTATGTATTGGGTTGAAGAAGACTTAGTTATCCAAAGAGACATATTTGCTTTCTCCAATAATGTGTTAATCACTTCTTTATTTATTTATCCAATTTATGTAGCTGCCTATCTCATTAAGCAAGCAACTTGTTAAATGTCGGTTGTTAATTAAGACCACATGCCAATTATGATGAATATCAAACCAATAATCATAGCAAGGGATAGAATGGCTATTAGGAAAAAGAAATGAAAAACCTTTAATAATCAGTCATAGTGATGTTTCCACCCCCCCAAAAAATATAGTGCATAATTTTGCTTTATTCTAATGATTTTTTTGGGTTCAACAAATAATATTGTCATTTACTTAAATCTGTTTTTGCAGTTCATTAGCTATAAATACATGTTTTAATATTATAAAATAAAAGCTTAAGATTTTCAGAGCTTTAATATTTCATTAATACTTTAATATCTTCACAAATAGTTTATTTCAGTTTTAAGTATGATTTTAAAAAATCATTACTTTAATTTGTTCCAATGATTGGAATCAAATTATATGCTCTTTTATATTATTCAGTTGTTTATTGCAAAGGAATGATCCAGAGAAAATAGCTAGTTAAATGCTATGTTCCATAGATATTTCATACATAGATTTTTGCATAGTGGAAGACATTTGTACACAAATTGATGTCTTTTCAGGAAAGGAAAGGAAAGGAAAGGAAAGGAAAGGAAAGGAAAGGAAAGGAAAGGAAAGGAAAGGAAAG